>BSBM01000146.1:10032500-10149704 GCA_027924585.1 Larix kaempferi
AGAAGCAAATATTATGGAAACCGTCCAAGAGAATGAAAGACAAGGGGCTCCTATGGAAATGCCAGAGCGTCCTGGTGATGGTGTACATGCTCCAGTTACAACACCCTTACCTCCATTAGAAACTACATGCCGAAGAACTCTGAGACGTATACAGGTTGATGAAACTCTCATTAGTTCACTTGAAGGTACATTGTCTACACGTTCTATTGCTTATCAAACTCGACAAATACTTGATAACTTTTCTGATTCTAAATGTGATGGGGACAAGTGCAAATTATTTTTATCATTGTTGAAATCTAGGCATATGACTGTTATTAGACAAACATTAGGGATAAAGATGGCCAAAAAGTTAGAACCAAGTTCTCATATCATTAAAAGTTTAGTAGATTCATTTAGTACAATTGGAAAGAAATCTTGCTCAAAGGATCGCAATGTGGCTTGTCGTGTGTTGTCACAATCAATCATTAACAAAAGCACTAGGGCACTTTGTTTTCTTAAACCTACATCCAAAATTGTTAATTTGAATGTGAAGACACTTCGTAGGTATTGTGTTAGAAGAGAACAACTTGAAACCGGTCAAACAGATGTTTGGGCCTTCATTGGAAGGTTGCCACGCTCTGATATGAAGCTCATTGATGCGGTAAAGGGATTAGTGCAAGCTTTTTGGCATGATAACACTAGACCTTCTTCCAACCAAAAAGATGTATTAAAATTGAGAAGGGGTTCAAAGGATCGTGAACCACACATTAAACATTTTCTTGATATGACACAAATATAATTATATGAGAGATTTAGGAATGAACATAATGAACTTGACTTGGGCCAAACATCATTTGAAAAATGCAAACCATGGTATGTTAAAATAAACACAATTCGTAACACATGTTGTTGTCGATACCACATTGAGTATGGTTACTATTATGACACATATACATATATTTTCCGTGTATTGCATAACACTCTTGTGCAGGAATGCTTAGCTGCATTACCACCGATTCCATCTAGAGACTTTATTCATAGCATTTTGTGTAGTAAGCCAAACGATTGCACATTTTATAAAAAAACTTGCATAGATGGGACATGCCTAGGGTGTGGTGGATTCACATTATTGGAAAAATGCATACATGTGACCAATGAGCATGAGCTTGCGAGGCAGGAGGTGAGCTTGTAGTCATTCAAATATGTCACGTATGATATTGATGGAGGGAACGAAAGAAAAAAAATACAATTGGTCACTTCTCATGTTGGTAATGAGCTATTGGATACTATTTTTTCTTCAGATTGCAATTTCATATGTAACAATCTATTGATATAATGTCTTTATTGTTGATATACCAGGTACGGGTTTGCGACTTCATGGAGGAATTCTTTGAAAAGACACAACAATATGTAAAGCATGTGCATGTGGCTCGTTGGCGAGATGAACAGTTTAGAACATGCAGGGATACATTTCCTATCAAGACTATCCTGTCAGTGGTCGATTTTGTGGAAAACTACACTCTTCAACCACAAAATGAGATTCAGAGTCAATACTATCACTCGGACCAGGTCAGCCTAATGGTCCATATCACCTATAGACATGGGGCAGATAGTACTGAAGACAACAGGGTTATATTGAAGGAGTATCACTTCTACATAAGTGATGACAGGTGTCACGACTTGGATTTTGTACAACACAGCTTTCAAATCTTCTACAATCACTTGAAGGATAACAATATACAGATGGAACAACATTGGATTTGGTATGATGGTTGTGCAGGGAAATTCAAAAATGCCCGTGTCTTCCAATGGTTGTGTATGCTCCACAAAAGGCACAAGGTGCCACATATGTGGAACTATTTTGAGACCGGACATGGAAAAGGTGAACACAATGGAGCAGGTGCGTGCATAAAGACTGCATTACGCAGGAAAGAAATGAAGTTCACAGATGGAACTATCATCCGAAATGCAAAAACCATTATTCAATGGTGTGCTTCAGTCATGGGGGAGGGAGCAAGAAGGCAGGAAGATCACTCAACCAGGAAAGCACATGTGGTTAGATATTTTTGGGAGGTGGTGGATGTAGATCATTCACAGTTATATGAGTGCAAGACCATCCAAGGAACTCGTGCATTTCATTCAGTTAGAATGTCGGACAATGCTATACTTGAAATGTGGACAAGGAAACTATCATGTTTTTGTTCTCCATGCAGTAGTGGTGAATGGGACGAATGTGAATCCATGGATTGGGTTGACAACTGGGACCGTGTATCACTCCCCATTGGTCAACGGATAGCTACAGAATTATCCCAGTTGGAGGAGGACCAATCGATTATTTCACCAGACTATGACCACATATCAGATCTCGTACAACCAGGTTTGATTAATATTTTTATATTTTTGACAACTAGTTGTGTCTAATTAGCTGTATATATTTTTGATATTTTTGACAACTAGTTGTGTCTAATTAGTTGACTAAAATGTTGGAACTATATTTTCTCCAGGTCACATATACGCAGTGGTTGTCCCAAGACGCAATGCATGGCACACTGACTATTGGCTGGCATGTTGCTTAGAGGGGAAGCAAACCCTAAATGTCCCATTGTAGGACTCTGAGGGAGTTGATTTTTCGATTGGGTGGATGGTTATAAAGGGAGAATATTTGAACCAGGTTTCCCACTCGGAAAATAGAAAAGGGTATACATATGAAGATTATAGACCAGGTGGGATTGTATACCATTATACACACTTAGTTATTGGCACAAACCTCCAGCTGCAAAGAATGCCAAGGAAGAACTCATCAAAGGCACAATACTTATTGCCTTATTCCGAGCACGAGAGGTTAAAACAAACCATTGGTATTCAAGGTGATCCTAATGGTCTAGTCGAATGACCATGAGTAGGTAATCTGGTAAGTGGTTTGCTTGTTTTATTGTGTATTATGTTATAGGTATGTGGTGTACATGTATGCTATGATTTTGTTCCGTGGTCTCATTGAGTATTGACATTAATATTTTTACTATTGCAACCATACATTGATAGCTTGATAGATTCATAAATTGCATAGAATTGGTACAACTTGATAGATTGCACAAGTTTCGTAATCATCATCATCATCATCAGGATCATCATCTTCATCACCACCACCACCACTGTCGTCATCATCATCATCATCATCATCAACATCTTCATCATCCTCACCACCACCACCATGATCATCATCCTCATCATTATCATGGTAAACCATCATCATCATCATCATCATTCTCATCACCCTGATAATGATGATGATCATGATGGTGGTGGTGAGGAGGATGATGATCATGATGGTGGTGGTGATGATGATGAATATGTTGATGATGAAGGTGATGAGAATGGTGATCGTGATGATGACGATGATGATGGCTTACCATGATAATGATGAGGATGCTGATCATGATGGTGGTGGTGAGGATGATGAAGATGTTGATGATGATGATGATGATGATGTCGGTGGTGGTGGTGGTGGTGGTGAAGATGATGATGATGATTAGGGTGAGGATGAGGATGAGGATGATGAGGGTGAGGATGAGGATGAGGGTGATGATGATGATTACGAAACTTGTGCAATTTATCAAAAACAAACATAGGACCATGAAGATGTTGATGTTGATGATGAATATGATGATGATGGTGGTGGTGGTGATGAAGATGATGATCATGATGAAGATGATGATGATGGCGATGGTGATTATGATGATGAGGGCGAGGAGGATGAGGAGGAGGGTGATGAGGATGATGATCATGATGATGGTGAGGGTGTGGATGAGGGTGAGGATGATGAGGATGATGATCATGATGGTGGTGGTGATGATGATGAAGATGTTGATGATGAGGTTGATGAGAATGATGATCGTGATGATGAATATGTTGACGATGATGCTGATGATGATGAAGATAATGGTTCACCATGATGATGATGAGGATGATGATCATGATGGTGGTGGTGATGATGATGAGGGTAATGAGAATGATGATCGTGATGATGAATATGTTGACGATGATGATGATGATGAATATAATGGTTTACCATGATGATGATGAGGATGAGGATGAGGGTGAGGGTGAGGAGGATGAGGATGAGGATGAGGATGAGGATGAGGATGAGGATGAGGGTGAGGATGATGAGGATGATGATGAGGATGAGGATGAGCATGAGGATCAGGATGAGGATGAGGGTGAGGATGATGAGGATGAGGATGAGGATGAGGATGAGGATGAGGGTGAGGATGATGAGGATGATGATGATGATGATGATGGTGGTGGTGGTGGTGGTGGTGTTGAAGAAGATGATGATGATGGTGGTGGTGGTGGTGGTGGTGATGAAGATGATGATGATGATGGCGATGATGAAGATGATGATGAGGGTGAGGATGATGAGGATGAGGATGAGGATGAGGGTGGTGATGATGATTACGAAACTTGTGCAATTTATCAAAACAAACATAGGACCATGAACATCTTATTTTCATTCATCAATACAACATTATCAAGGAATATCATTAAACTAGTTAGGTATTTCATTTTCCATGGATTTTGGATGATTACTTTTGCATTATGACAGGTGGAAAATGGACATATGAAAGAGGTAAAGTACAAACTAGGGTCTTACATACTAGGGTTTTGTAAGGATAGGGTTTATATTTTCAACGATATTATGAGAGTGAATTCATGACCAGCTATTGGTTAGCATATTTTAACAAACTAGGGTATATTTGTTACATATATTTGACCATATGTACATGAAGGCCCAATGAATTTTATTACACTTTAGTTATGCATTCCTTTCCATTCAATCGAAATGCATAGATGCTCATGTACATATAGTTTGATGAAATACAATAGCATTGATGAAATGTGTAGCATCTATTGGACTTCCTCTTACTATCTGAAAATGTCGTAGGATTACATTGATGGTATGCGTAGCATGTTACTATTATGACATAGGTTTTTTCCTTGCAACCATAATCATGATCAATGGGTATGAACCCTTGGAGTTGACAAAAAACACAATTTTAAATTAGATATCAAATTAGCATGCATGTGCTAAGTTCATTGAACTGTTGAAAGATATTATTAGTTTTTTCCATTAAGATAATGTTTTCATAACACAAGGGTGAGATGTTACTTGATCAATGCAATAAATGCAAGAGAATAAATATTCCTTGAAATGTAATTTTATAAATTTCAATAGCATAATTTATCAATTTGTGGAAGAGTTGAATCATCACAAGCACAAGTCGAAACTCAAGAGAAAATATGGAATATATTGATAGTCGAATGTTTGTAATACAAAATATGGGAAAGTAGCCGGCCCTCAAATGGCCTGTCAATGTACATGTATCCCTAAGTACAACAATGTGTACATGTATGTCAAAATACATCTATCCAAGACTATGCAACATCAAAAATCAATCTTTCTCTTGTTTTTCCCCGACTTTCCTCTATCGACCATCTCCCTGGGATCGCTCGAAATCTCAGAAGTCTGCAAAAAAAATAATTATTTTTATCAAATAACTGCACTAATACCGTACCATCAACAAAATTAAAAAATTAACTTATGGCCAAATTATTTATGACAAACACTCACCAAGTCCTCATGGGGTATAGATGTGAGCGGTGTGCTCATGGAAGGCATCTCTATAGTTATGCTCTGCAAATAAAAGATCATATCTCAATTAATTCAACAATTCAACATTGATCAACGTGTTTGGGTAAATTGAATAAAAAAACTTGGTCATTAATGAACATCTCACCGCAAGAGGAGACCCGGTCAGAACCATGGATTGAGCAGAGGGGCCAGGCACTTCTGTCGCTAATGGCTACAATCACCAAATGGAGAAATAGTTAGACATGCATGAATACACAATATAGTAACATGGTTAAATACTATGCATTGTGATTGTCCAAATAGTTACCTCCGTATGACTCGTGGTTGTTGTAGATGTGGCACTAACTGCAGCATCAATGACCTTTGTTAGGTCATGGGTAGATGGATCTCTCGTGTGTCTGCTATAGAGGACATCCACATTCTTTCCAGGAGTGGAGCCTCTCTTGTACACTTGTCCCTTTTGCATGTTGGGACTACGAGGAGATCGAACTGCTGACAATCTCAAACGTATATCTGCTGGTGGCTACAATCACCAATACTGACATAGTTAGAAATGCATTGGTCAATGGAATAGCACGTATTAACAAACTGAAAATGATGAAATACATACCGATGTACTGTATACGTCAATCAATTCTAAGAAACAGTTTGTCGTCCATTGTGTCTCCGTGGGAATGCTATCGATTGTATTCCCACCAGGGTGGAGCTCTCTAGATAAAATCATTTCCATCTGATGGGGATGTACAACCTACGATTTAGAAAATTGTAAATATTAGATCGTGTAGCATTGATTAAGTAACATGTGATAAAAAAATAACATGTGTTGAAATAATGTCATGTTGAAATAATTACCTTAGCATGAGATGTTGTCGTTGAAGGTATGACAACATTTTGTAACTCAGAAGGTTCTACTACATGAGCCTCTTGGCCCTCATGCCCTTCTTGTGGAAACTACAAGTTTTAAAATCATTAAAAATATTAGTAATCTATATATGTGTATAGTAAGGAAAAATAATTTACAAATGACACTAAATTGTTAACTGGATCTACTCATGTATTAAAATAATGTCATGTTGAAATAGTTACCTCATTGTGAGTTGTTGTCACTTAAAGTATGGCAACATCATCATCATAATCATCATGCGGTGCTGGTGCATGGGCCTTTGGACTATGCTCTGCATCATCAGTGTAAAGTTCTTCAACCCCGTGTCCTTCTTATAGTAACTACAAGTTTTAAAACCATTAAAAATATTAGCAATCTATATATATGTGTATAGTAAGGAAAAATAATTTTAAAATGATACTAAATTGTTAACCACTTACTTACCTGTGTGAAATACCCAGTAAAGGTATCATCTGTTTGGACAGGACCAAAGCAAGGATGGCCGCATACTGTGCATGGGTGGGGCTGATGGTTGTGCTCATGCTGTGTAGGTGCAGTGCCACTACTAGATGCTCCCCGGCCACTAGAAGGTGGTGGCTCTACCCCATTGGAAGGTGGTGGATCTACCCCACCGATAGGTGGAGGCTCTACTCCACCCATGGATGGTGGCTCTGATGGCCCTACCTGGTCCATACCATGAAGATACGTTCTATGGCGAACAACCGCCTGTGCCAACAGTAGGAATGACTCTTGTGCCTCTGGCACTAACTGATGTGCAGGCGGCACATCTGGCTTGGGTAGCTTCCTACGAGGTGGAGCTACTGGGCGATCGGGATCTATGTGCCTCGCATTGGGACGTTGTTGAGGCATCCCCATCCCAACACCCTGGTACTCCAAGATATCAAAATAGTTAACATGCTTCCCCAACACAAACTCTGCGTACATCTTTCTCAAAAAATACAAAGGCATTTCCCCGTTGTTGTGTGGTGGTGCATCAAACACCATGTACCATCAGTCCATCCAGTTATCTATGAATGGTTGATATGTACACCACTCAATAGAAATGTGCCTTTTGTTTGCATTGGGGACTTCACCATCCCGTGGATTTCTAAACAGGGAAAATATTTGTTCTTTTGAGATTTTCAACTTCTTGACTTCTTTGTAGCTAAGTCCATCCGCATATTGTTTCCTCTTTCTTTCTCTGAATGTGGCAATATCTTGCAAAGCACCATTAGACCTACTAAAGGTCTCTATCATTGCATCCAAATTGGATGCAAGCATAACATGCCTCTCATCAACAATATTAATTGAGGCTCAAATTTCTCTGAGCCTCTGAATCTCTCTTTGGATGTCAGTGTGGGCATCCATGGTCGTCACTGCAAACAAAAAATAAAAATAAAAATCATTAGAAACGTATACATGTGCTATAATGACATCTCTCAAAAATGAAAAATGTACAAACTTTGTGCAAGAACGAATACATTACAAACATAAATATCATCTCAAGCATACATTACAAACATAAATATCATTTCATATTACCATTGCAGGCATACATTATGGGTCATTAAGGGCATAAGGGTGGAGACCATGCGGGCATAAAGACCATGATGATGTGGCAAAGATATGTATTTTTATTAGTTAAACTGAGGCAGCCTATTGATGGACAAAATGAAGACATGCTGGTAGAATGATGAAGAGATGACTAATGATATGGGCATAATGTTGTGATGTGCATATGGACAGTGTAAAGTGTATGAATGGAGATATGGCAGTAGATTGATATGACATAATGAAGATGTGATCTAATTGGTGATATTTGTTGATGGACAGAATGAAGTTATATTGAATAATGAGTGCTTGATGAGAATGATGAAGTGCTTTGGAAACAAACAAGGGCTTCTGGTTGATGATGTATGTAATCTGTAGACTTAAGAAGAGTCTGAAATATCATTTGTAAATCTATGGTTGTTGGGGTGTTGGTGCATCCCAATGAGTTGCAGCTGACATAATTATCTTGTGAATAGGATTGTCATTGATGACAACATTAATGACAAAGGTGTAAATGGCATGGCAACAAGCAAACAAGCTGACTTGACAAGGACTTGGAAAAGACAAGACAAAAGACAAGGTGACTTGACAAGGACTTGGAAAACACAAGACAAAAGACAAGGTGATGGGAATTGGCACACCTAATGAGCCAAATGACCCATACTGTGTTCATTTGGAGTTGGTCCTAATACCCTAAACAAGGATGACTTGGAGATAACAAGTTACATGAACAAAGAAGCATGAAGTGAACAAAGAAGCTTGAAGTTGACACTTGGCAAGGAGATTGTGGGCATCCCTTATGGCATCTGTGGGCCTCCAGAAATGAAGCTGATGGAAATGCGGGCATGTGGACAAGGTGACATGCGGGTATCTTGAAGGTGCATATTCACTAGTACAAAATGAGAGATAAGTGACCAGGGGACCAAAAAAAGTGGTCACCACATTTTTTTCAAGGGATAAATGACCAAAATTGAGAAATTTTAAGTGAACTAACTAAAAATGACCAAGATAAATGACCAATTTGGTCACGGGATAAGAACTAAACTAAAAATGACCAAGATAAATGACGAATTTGGTCACGGGATAAGAACTAAACTAAAAATGACCACATAACAATTGGTCATTTTTAGTTGTGTCACTCCGATAATGGAAAATTACAATTTTGACAATGAATTTGTACAATTTACTAAATTTTAACACTGCAGATGGAATCAGGGACCCCCTGATTCCATCTGCAGTGTTAAAATTTAGTAAATTGTACACACCTTCATGTGTCACAACTCAACAAGGGACCCCCCTCTGCGCAACGATTTAACTACTAATGGTCAAAACAGTTATTTGTGTGAATCACATGTCTTTAAGATGACTCCAAATAAGCAATCCAAATACAAAGGGAAATCACGCTAGTTTGGGCCCAATCTCTTAGCAATCTATTAAAGTTTCGGTAAGTTCATGTATTTTGCGTCATGTTAGCTAAAAATTGTCAATTTCACAACCTTCATTCAAAAGAAGTTATGCCTGAGGATAAGGAAAAAATGGGTTGAAGGAACAGTTTGAAGGAAATTCGAAGTCAACATAAAGGGGAAGAAGTATATACAAGAAAAAGGAAGGACGACTCAGAAGAATCTAAAGCAACAAAAATTAGAATTAATCTATGGAAAAATGTTGGTTTCATGAATTGAATATACCACCATGCTTGGGTGAGACTTAGATCAACAGGATGGAGTTCTTAGTAATAAAACAAACGAAGGGTCCCAACATGTTGTAATTTTTCTTTTGAAAAAATCTCTTTGAGGCTTGCATATTGAATTTGTAAATTTGACCTTAATGTAATAGAAGGCCAATTGAGCCTATAATCATTTAAAATTTAAGACTTTTGTGTCAAAGTTGGTGTTTTAATTTGATGTATGTAATGGTCTATATTAGAGCCTATTCCAATGGAGATTTTTTCATTGTATGTGTGGTTTAAAGTCCATATTTAAACTATTGCTTGTGGTTGTTGGAAATTGTTGGGCCCTCTTGCATCGCAATATGGGTTTAAATTGTTTGATTGCATCAAATGAATCACTAATGAGTTTGTGGGCCAATGTTGTTTTTAGGACATGTTGTGTCCCAACTATGTTTGGTGGATGTTAGTGTGTTTGACTAAGAATTGCAAAGAGGGTTGAGGTCCCCGCCCTACACCAAGGCCTCATACACCAACTTGGTGTCTCGCTTAGCGATGACTTTAAAAATAGATTATTATATGCTAATATATATAATGTTAATGTATTAATATGTTATATAATGTTAATATACTATATACATGTATATTAATGTTATATAATTATTATATATAGATTTATATAGTTAATGTACTAACATTAGTATTGATATATTAAAAAAATAAGAATATAATCAAAACAAATATAATAATAAAGAGAGGGAAACGAAAGTAGAAAAAAAGGGGGGGAAACGATTTAGTTGAAAAAGTGTGTAAATTAAAAAAAAATTAAGAGGGAAACGAAACTAGAAAAAAAAAGGGGGGAAACGATTTAGTTGAAAAAGTGTGTAAATTAAAAAAAAAATTAAGAGGGAAAATAGGATAAAATAAATAAAAATAAAACATTTTTAAAAAGAAACTCCCTAAAGAGGGCAGAGTGATCTAATTGAGGTAGCTCTAAAATCAAATTTACACTCCATTATGTGGGTGTTGAAACCCTAAGTTGAGGAGGAGTCCATTGAACTGTCGGATGCTGCAGAGGAGATGCAGCGGATGCTAGTTCTGATTTCAAGTCGTGTGATGCAGCCTGTTGCTGCGGAAGAGATGCAACAAACGATAATCATAACTAATATGTCTTTTTTATGTCGTCTGATGCAACCTGTTGCTGCGGAGGAGATGCAGTGGATAGTAGCACTGCTGGATGCTGCGGAGGAGATGCAGTGGAAGGTGGCACTGCTGGATGCTGCGGAGGAGATGCATCAGGCAGTAGCGGAGTCTGGTGCTTCCGAGGAGATGGATCAAGCGATGGTGGAGCCTGATACGGAGGAGGAGCAGGCGGAGGGGGTGCAGCTGGATACTGCGGAGGAGATAATTATAGGGGAGAATTTGATGATTGTGGGGCTGCGACGACGAGTGGGAATCAGGCCGGAAAGTATTCATGGATGAATTTGTCAATATGTTAGTTGATAACAATCATTGCCAATACACATTCTATATCTATTCTATAAGAAATAAGCGACTTACAATGTTTGAAGTTCAGTAAGGTGACCAATTTCGGATCGAAGATTTCCCTGAAGCCCCATGTCTGATTGTGTCTTGTACATGATTATTAATTAAGTTGTTGTGCTACTTAACATAATATCTGTGTTATTGATAGAAACTCAACACATACAAGAAGATTGAAATTAAGATTATCACATAAATAACAATCATACATCGAAAAAGGGATGCTTACAGTGAATTGATTTGGTCGAATTTTGTGCATATGACCCCAACCCAATTAGAACAGTTAAGTGATTAGAGCCGCTCCAATTTTGTGGTGCCATGTTTCCCCAATTTGATTTGAGCGTATTGAGAATGTCAGCTACAACAAACAACCCAAATCAATATAAGACAATCTGGAACTCTCATAAAGTTGTATGACGTTATAGAACATTTTCAATTGTGAAAACTAAATATATGTGAGACTACATGGATGGCTAAGTCGAATGGGGTGGTGAGCTAACCATCACTGAGGTTTGTGAATCCTGAAACTGCAACGCATATCAAATTTTGGATCCATATTCAGTACTAGATTTAGTCTCTCTACTATCAGCCAGGGCCAAGCCTGTTTCCAAAGATACGTTGTCTTGTCCTTCTTTCGGCCCGGTTGGATCAGAGAAGAGAGGAAACCCTATTTTCTTATCTATCTTAAAGCCAAGTAGAGAGATGGAAAACAAAAAGGAAGAGTAAGGAATTGTAGCAATTTTGTAAGATTATCGTTGTAGAATAACAATTCTTAATCTTGATATTGTTAGTTTGTTAGATGATCTTGATATTATCAAGGTATAGAAAAAGGTAGGAGTAGCAAGCTCAAAGGAAGAAGTCGCGGGCTACAGGGAAATAGGTAAAGGACACATAAAAACGGGCATATGTTGTTGGCCGAGTGGAAGCACCACCACTATACAAGCTAGACTATTCAATGACCATTAAATCATCCGTATTCCCGCCAGTTTGAGTGCTAGTTGGTGAATCCAATATGCTCACCTACACGCATTAGGTCTAGTCCATTTTTAAAGAGATACAATCCTTACACTGAAATGGCATTCTATCATTACTAAGATTACTAAGGAATGATTCAAATAGTCTTTCTTTTGTGTTGTCATCGTATAATGTATAAGGACCATTTATTCCATGTTTTCAGGCCTTTATAACATTACTGATTAGCTATTGCAATGTAAATCCCATTCACAACAATTTCCTCCTATCGATATTCTCAAAATCCATTCATTATAACATTATATTTGGCATCCAACAAAACAACGATATATTGTTACAGGCCTTACACTCTCATTATTTTCCTATTGTTTTCAAGCAATGCATTTGTGGCACTATTTGACTGTCAATATGTTTATGTCTTGATATTTTTTGTTCGACTTTTAAGATCATGTCTATTGTTATGTTTTCCAGTATAATTTATCGGTTGAATACTCCTCATTTAAAAGAGAGAATAAATAGGAGAGCCTTTCTATTATAGATTCCATACTTCGATTTGTCATTCAGGAATTTCAAGATAACAAACATGCGTAAAATTCCTATCTTGCTTTCTGGTCAATATCCAAAAATTATCTTCTCTCGCTATTTCTCTTATGCTAAAGCTCTTGGTAAACGGTTTCAATGCAATTATTTGTAACATAGTTAATTATGTTACCTGCCATGATTTTATTCTTATGCTAAAGTTCCTGGTAAACGGTTTCAATGCAATTATTTGTAACATAGTTAGTTATGTTACATGCTATGATTTTATTCAGAAATAATGGAATCAGAATGCAAGTAAATGGAAGCATTATGATCTGTACTGCTTATCTTTCATTGTCCATATAACTTCCTCTCTGCTCCCACTCCTACTACTTTGTCTATAGTATTATACCCAGTATTTGAACTTTGTTTTCAAATCAATAAAGCAGTTATGGCACTTATATTTCAACCAATGTTTAAATTAGTAAAACTTGCTAATAGACACATGTAATACCTATGAATGATCAAACCAATATTTAGGCAAAAATGAAAACATTATAAAGCTTCCAGAAGGACAGGTCTAAGCTCTAAATTCACAAAATTATCTGAGCTCAAGCCCTTTTCTGAACTCACATTTGTAGTTGTAACTGTTGCAAACAGAACAACGGGCTACATTTCTGTAACATATCATATACAACAAAGTAGAACAATGTCATGGACATATCTTACTTCAATCCTTTCTTCATTAAACTACTACCAATATTTTGTTACTGAATTAACTTTGGCCAATAAAATAAACAAACTTCATATTAACACAGAAATCCCACTGGATTCTAAAACTTATCTAACCCTAAATCATATTGTGATTAGTTGATGCATTAACAATGCTCCTCATTTCCTCATATGTTGTCAACTTTTGGACCATCCTTTTATGTTCTCTGTCCTGACACTTGAGATTGACTGGTGTACCTTGAAATCTACATCATCCCCTTTTTCATGTTTTCAGCTTTATAATTTAGACTTGATTCTAAAGTATGCAGTGAAGGGGTCGTAATGATTGATGGCTCTGGCCTGGATAGGTGCATCCACCTTCTTCATGTTACATTTTCTATGAGCATCAACTTCATTCTCTTGCTAGAGACAAATAACACAGAACTTAGCAATCTGATCCGGCTGCACCTCATCAGGGCTCATTTGTAGTAGTTCCTAGTGATATAGACATTGTTATGAATAACATAAATAGACATTGTTATGAATAACATATAAAATATGAAATTTGGATATTTTGAAGGAAACCTCTACTTACATGCATGTGCTTCATGACTACATTCTTTATTTGTTTCGAAGCCTCAAATGGGTCCATATGCACACCCCCAAGAGGTTCCTGTGCATATCAACATCCATGTTAGAGAATGGGCGAGTCTCAATATGCAGAATCGACAATTTCAATGTATTGCTTTATAAGCATTTGAAGAAAATGGAAGAGAGATAAGTAGAGTAATTCATACCGAACTTGAAGAGAAAATAGACATAAAATTAGATAGAATCACTCCTAGCAGATAACATCTTAGAATTCAAATAATGATGAGAATGGATTTTTAAAGCTGCCTTGAGAAGCCCTGCCACGCTATCCTATTTCACATTCATCATTCATTCATGTATTGGATTATTATTTCATTATTAAATATTAATTTTTTATGTATTATTGAATTGGGTTTACCACTTATGTGTTATGGGTTATATGTGTGAATCCAGTTCGTTATTTACAAGTAACCCCATGGAGAAAGAGAAGTAATTTCTTGCTTGCAACTGCCTTGTTGGCCCAGAAATTTGGCATGGCCACGATCCTTTCATGAGTTAAATAAATAAAAATGAATCAAATATTCAGATTTGGTGCTGAGATGACAAAGCTATAGACCAAACTCTTGGAATGACACTACCCTCGTGAACTATAAGTAAGGGATTTTAAGACTGCAGTAGAGTTTTGTTTAAGTTCTACAATTTAAGAAACTAGCTATTGGCCCCATTTTTTTCCTCTACAACCCTTGGATTGAGCCCACTTTTCCTTTCGAGATAAGTTTTTGCAAATCTATCAAACTTGGAAAAAATTACTTTTCGACACCTGTTTAAATCCAAGTAACTCATTTATTTGGCCTGATCCTGCATGAATATTGTCCATTCTGAACACTGTAAGATCAAAGATGGGATGAAACAAAGAGCAAAACCAGGTATAACACAACAGGTACTTTGTACCCTTCCACTAAGTTAAGTTGATGAAATTAAGATTTTAACTTTTATAATCTTATTGGGCGGAGTTCATTTATTTTAGGGAATAAAATTACTTGTTACCTTAAAATAAATTTTGATTTTATTAGCTGTTTTGTAATAGACAGAATCAATGTTGATGGAAATTCTCCATTCAACTTTTTCCTAATATGGGTTGAAACTGAGATATATTGAAATCAATTACTTGCTTTCTGTGTAGGCTTACATCAATCACATAATAAAGATTACACAATAAAATTCAAGGTCCAGCCAATAAAATTCAACATATATTACATGGTTCAATGTCATGTCCCAAATTTGGCATTGGGTCACAATGGCCTAATCACATTAGACCTATTCATTAGAGTTTGTCAAATTGATGCTAAAGGTCAAATAATTGCCAAGGAGGAAAATTACTAGTTTCCTAGGTTTGGGGTGGAAGCTTTGGGATTTGGAATAATGGGGATAATAAATGATGTTTGAACATTAGAATGGAATAAATATTTAAGAAAGGAGCTAAATAAATATATACAAGTGAAAATCAAAGTGGCATTTCATGATGAAGACACATGGAGGAAGTGGGACCCACATATGGCTAGATTTCCCCACTACATTTGGCATCATTCTCTCACCAATTCGAATTCAAGGTGAATGGTAACATACTTGGGGGAGTCCAAAAGGCATTATTCATTGCATGACTCATCCAAGGTCGAAATATAGAGGAAGAGTAACTCCCATGGAAGAGGAAGAGGCAATTTGGAGCTAGTGAGACACTTGGGCTAGATTCCCTAGCTCTATGACAACAATGATGAAGATGCTATGACACCTATGACACAAATCAGACCTGAAGGCTGACATATGACATATATGACATGTCAGGGCTAAAAATAGACTCCAAGAGGGCGCTCAAGGGTGTTAGGGCAGCTAAGATGCTTCCACATGTGATTTGGTGGAAGTGGGAGACTAGGAATTGTTGTACAAGTGGCGTTCTTTGGAATCTCTTCCCAACTTGAGTTGGCATGAGTCTCTTGGAAGGAATTCGACCCATGGAGGACATTAGAAGTTTATAAATGTCAATAACAAAGAAGGAAACCAGCTTTTGATCATTTGTAGAATTTGCAATTGCATTTGTGAAGAGGGAGAGCTAGTGGATGACTAGTTTCTTGCCTTAGCCAATTTCGAGGGTGAAAGATTCCCATCCAAGTTGGCAATTGGAAAGGCCATTCAGACCTTTCATTTGGAGCTTTAATGGAGTCTTTATTTGCAGGTGTAAGCTACAGGGAAGCTCATGGTTTCTTCTATTGCAGCTCGCTCCTTCAACCATTTCCAGTTTTGATGGCATATTCTTGATCCTTGAGGGAGGGCGTTTTTGGTGAGCTATTGTACTCTTTGGGGGAGCTTCTAATGCCCCATTTCTTTTGTAATATGAATTAAATACTCTGTTCTTCATCTCCAGAAATTTTCAGGTCGAAATTCCAAGTAGAAATGTATAAATCTCATTTTTAATGGAAGAACAATGCCATTTCCCCATTACCTTGTTGTGAACCAATGTATTGATGATGATTTCGAATGAATGGATGATTCTATGATGAATTTGTGATTAATGGACTGCCATGGATGTATTTTACAAGTTTCATGTACTGTACTTGAGCATTTGAAGTATTTTTTACTCAGTTTAATTGCATTGGGAGAAGAAATAGTGCCATTTCCCCAAGGGTCGAATTGGTGATTTTTGCAGTTGAATGGGGAGAGGGTGAGAACAGTTGTAATAAACCATTAATGGTGCATATGAGACCTTAATAACATAATTAACACATTACCTATCTCTGTTCATAAATTTGAGTGGGTTTGGAGGCATTTGGGAAGCCATTTTCAGTACTTACCTTAGGGGGATTTGAACCCCAAATTACTAGTAAAATTGCATACTTGGTCCAGAATCTTAAGAGAGTTTGCAGAGGTCTTTTGGTGGCCATATGTTATCCCTGAACATCATATTCAATCCCTAATATCATTCATACACCTTCCTTGAAGATTTGAAGGCATTTGGAGTCAATTTGAGACCTAGAGACCAATACTAGTCAAAGGGAAATCACTAGTAAAGTTACCTACATTGACCAGAATTGAAAGAGTATTTGAAGAAGTGTTTTAAAGGTACAAAGGCATCCCTGAAAACACATATTTATGTTCTAATATCATTCATATACCTTCTCAGAAGATTTGGGATCATTTGGGGCAAATTTGGGACCTAGAGATTGAAACTAGTCAAAGGTCGAACCAAGGAAAAAAGTGGAAATTGCAATTTTAATAAAATTCCTAACAAGGGACATTACAGTGGTATCAGAGCATGATCTTGGCACCTGATGTGGTATAATATTCATGAGGACAATAATTCAGGTACCACCATTAGATATTGAAACCAAAAGTGCCTTTGTTGAAGAAAAAAAAAAAGTAGGAGAAGAAGAGCAAATTTTTTGAGGGAAACTATGACTAGGGATGAAAAGGGAGCCTCATATGATGGTGAGGAGCATATAAAAATTATGAAAAACAATATTTGAAGATATGACCAAGCAAATTAAGGAAGGATTCGAATTGTTTTCTATCGAACTTGTGGAAAAAATTATTGATTTTGAGGAAACCAAGGGGGAAAAATGCATCAGCTTGCTTGAAGGAGCAAAAGGAAGAGACATCACAAGATCATGAAGAAGATTCTATTGAAAATATGGAAGATCATTTCGAGACACCTTCTAGCTTAGACATGAACCAAAGAGCATCTACTGATGGATGCTTAAACTATGAAGGAGTACCTACTGATGGGTGCTCACACTTCTATGTTGGTGACATAGAGATCACTTTTGAAAGTGTTGCTGCAAGCCCCAGTTCCATTAATCATGATAATGAAGACCTTGCAGCAGTTGAAGAAGAACCAAGATCAACTTCTCCATCACCACTTGAGCTTCATGAAGTTGGTCCAAGAAAAAATGAATAATATGAGGAGGTTCATTTGCAAGAGCCTCATTTTCTTGAAGGGTCCTTAAAGATGAATGAAAAGAAGATCCAAGAGTCCCTCAACATTCTCCATGACACTCAAGCATTGGTGTCAAATTCTTGTTGGAGAGCTACTTCATTGGAGGAAACATCCTTCCTTGAAGACATGGAGAAGATTCAAAGAGCAATGTGCCACATTAAAGGTAATTTCATGTCTTTACTTTTTGATAGAAACCATTTGTTTGAGCTTAATGAATTGTTACATGATGCATACTTGAAGAATAATGAGGATAATCATAAGCTCACAATTCAAAATGAGCAACTTCTTGAAAAGTTGCAAGATACTTGTTTTTTCCTCCTATGTTTCAGATTGTCAAATGGTAGATTGTTTGGAGGATTCTCATGACATGGTGGATCATGAGAAATGTGGAAATTTGAATGTGCTTAGTGTGTTTGAAGATGAACTTGAAGAGATCAAAACACTTGATGTGGTGGAAGAGGAACTTGAATTGTCTCTTGATGAAGCTTATGCAATTTTTAAAGAAGAGCATGATTCCACTACATTGGAACCAATCTATGACAAAGGTTTCCCACTTTTGAAGGAGCTGCATGATACTACCCACATGGATCCTTCCCATGATGAAACTTCTGCACTTTTTGATCATTTGGGTGATTTAGTTCATTCTCCTACATCCTACAATTCCATGTTTTGCAACATTAGTCTCAATGAAGTATGGGTGAAAGGGTTCTTTTTTTATGGTGCCACATGAGGAGTATGGAACTCCTAGATTTAACTTTCATGATGACATGGTTGGAGCACATTCTTATTCACATTTGCAGCAGCATAATTTGTCACTTTATGATGATTCACATCTACATGGATGCACCTATGATATGGATTTGAGTCACTTGAAGACTCATGGTTTTTCTTGCTCAACACTGGGTTCATTCGATGTTAGAGGAACTTCATCCAACACTTGGGTGAATAGATTTATGATGGGAGAACATTTTTGTTGGCAGCCACATACTTTGTTATATCTTTATGACTCTCACATTCAGGGATGTATGGGTGAGACTTCTTTGAGTCATTTGAAGTCTCCTTGTTTTTTCTGCTCACTATTTGGTTCAGATTTTAGTGGAGATTCTTCATTCACTTCTTGGATGAAAGAATACATGGTTGAATATTTTGATGCATATCACATCCTTTTGGAGCAGCATTAACATGGGATCCTCACCTATGTCATTGGAGTAGATTTGATTGGTCACTTGAAGCTTGTATGCACTTGGAAAATGGTGGTCTACTTGCTTGGAGGTATAAGCACTTTCATGACTCTTTGATGAAACATATCCTTGATGTACATTTTCATTATGTTGTTATGTACTTTGATGATATATATTTGGTACTCATGATGTTTGGAAGGATGCATACAAGAAAATGGGATCCAGGAATCCTCTTAAACTAATGGTGTGGGTTGGGAGAGCACTCTTAATTATTGGGGTGCAATACAAGCAATGGGACCCTGGAATAATTTTTATCTCATTGGTTTCAAATTTTTTTGGGGAAAACAAGCAGTATGGGAGATGGATTTCCCCACTTAATAAAGTGATTTTTATCAAAGTAGTGCAGCAGCAAGCATGGTGGTTCCTCTCTAAAATCTTCATGGAAACTCAAAGACTCAAGGTTGGGCAATTCAATGGCAACTTCAAAGAATTATACAGAAAGCAGGTTCTTCAACACCCATGTTTAAAATTGCTTGAGGACAAGCAATATTGGGAAGGGAGGATTTGTCATGTCCCAAATTTGGCATTGGGTCACAATGGCCTAATCACATTAGACCTAATTCATTAGAGTTTGTCAAATTGATGCTAAAGGTCAAATAATTGCCAAGGAGGAAAATTACTAGTTTCCTAGGTTTGGGGGTGGAAGCTTTGGGATTTGGAATAATGGGGATAATAAATGATGTTTGAACATTAGAATGGAATAAATATTTAAGAAAGGAGCTAAATAAATATATACAAGTGAAAATCAAAGTGGCATTTCATGATGAAGACACATGGAGGAAGTGGGACCCACATATGGCTAGATTTCCCCACTACATTTGGCATCATTCTCTCACCAATTCGAATTCAAGGTGAATGGTAACATACTTGGGGGAGTCCAAAAGGCATTATTCATTGCATGACTCATCCAAGGTCGAAATATAGAGGAAGAGTAACTCCCATGGAAGAGGAAGAGGCAATTTGGAGCTAGTGAGACACTTGGGCTAGATTCCCTAGCTCTATGACAACAATGATGAAGATGCTATGACACCTATGACACAAATCAGACCTGAAGGCTGACATATGACATATATGACATGTCAGGGCTAAAAATAGACTCCAAGAGGGCGCTCAAGGGTGTTAGGGCAGCTAAGATGCTTCCACATGTGATTTGGTGGAAGTGGGAGACTAGGAATTGTTGTACAAGTGGCGTTCTTTGGAATCTCTTCCCAACTTGAGTTGGCATGAGTCTCTTGGAAGGAATTCGACCCATGGAGGACATTAGAAGTTTATAAATGTCAATAACAAAGAAGGAAACCAGCTTTTGATCATTTGTAGAATTTGCAATTGCATTTGTGAAGAGGGAGAGCTAGTGGATGACTAGTTTCTTGCCTTAGCCAATTTCGAGGGTGAAAGATTCCCATCCAAGTTGGCAATTGGAAAGGCCATTCAGACCTTTCATTTGGAGCTTTAATGGAGTCTTTATTTGCAGGTGTAAGCTACAGGGCAGCTCATGGTTTCTTCTATTGCAGCTCGCTCCTTCAACCATTTCCAGTTTTGATGGCATATTCTTGATCCTTGAGGGAGGGCGTTTTTGGTGAGCTATTGTACTCTTTGGGGGAGCTTCTAATGCCCCATTTCTTTTGTAATATGAAGTAAATACTCTGTTCTTCATCTCCAGAAATTTTCAGGTCGAAATTCCAAGTAGAAATGTATAAATCTCATTTTTAATGGAAGAACAATGCCATTTCCCCATTACCTTGTTGTGAACCAATGTATTGATGATGATTTCGAATGAATGGATGATTCTATGATGAATTTGTGATTAATGGACTGCCATGGATGTATTTTACAAGTTTCATGTACTGTACTTGAGCATTTGAAGTATTTTTACTCAGTTTAATTGCATTGGGAGAAGAAATAGTGCCATTTCCCCAAGGGTCGAATTGGTGATTTTTGCAGTTGAATGGGAGAGGGTGAGAACAGTTGTAATAAACCATTAATGGTGCATATGAGACCTTAATAACATAATTAACACATTACCTATCTCTGTTCATAAATTTGAGTGGGTTTGGAGGCATTTGGGAAGCCATTTTCAGTACTTACCTTAGGGGGATTTGAACCCCAAATTACTAGTAAAATTGCATACTTGGTCCAGAATCTTAAGAGAGTTTGCAGAGGTCTTTTGGTGGCCATATGTTATCCCTGAACATCATATTCAATCCCTAATATCATTCATACACCTTCCTTGAAGATTTGAAGGCATTTGGAGTCAATTTGAGACCTAGAGACCAATACTAGTCAAAGGGAAATCACTAGTAAAGTTACCTACATTGACCAGAATTGAAAGAGTATTTGAAGAAGTGTTTTAAAGGTACAAAGGCATCCCTGAAACACATATTTATGTTCTAATATCATTCATATACCTTCTCAGAAGATTTGGGATCATTTGGGGCAAATTTGGGACCTAGAGATTGAAAACTAGTCAAAGGTCGAACCAAGGAAAAAAGTGGAAAATTGCAATTTTAATAAAATTCCTAACAAGGGACATTACATTCAAAATTCAATATATTTGCTAGATCCTCCTTTTTCATGCTTGCATTGATAGAAGCGAGGTGTAGTGCTGATGTCAGCATATATATATATATACATTCTCTTTAGAAACAAATGTTTAACATCATAATAAAAACAACATGTTGTCTCCTCATTGATGCACTTTCCTAAAATCCAAATAACAACTTATAAATTTAGAGGCCAATCATTCAAATCTTCAACTATTTACTATCTCTGTGTGCTAGATTGAGTGATTGAGTTCCTTTGAGCTTCATGCAGGGAGTCTCAGAGTCAATCCCTTGGGTTGGATGGCTCTGTTTAATGCCTTGCTTAATGTCCTAACAATTCAAATGTTGTAATTA
Source organism: Larix kaempferi (assembly GCA_027924585.1). Lineage (NCBI taxonomy): Eukaryota > Viridiplantae > Streptophyta > Pinopsida > Pinales > Pinaceae > Larix > Larix kaempferi. The sequence goes on from BSBM01000146.1 coordinate 10,054,688, forward strand.
GCACTAATAGGGTTATACTGGGTCCCATCTACAAAATTCACTAAGGATAATCTGTTTATTGCATTGTTAGGGCCCTCTGCTTCTTTTGCACCTGTATGACCATCAAGATTATCTCCTACTCATCATTATTAAAGCATGGAAGGTGATATTCTTTTGTCTTTCATTGGAGAGAAGTACTTTTTTTTTGCCGATATTCTTGTCTTTAATTCAGTGAAACTTGACAAGTGCTTAAAAAAATGTCTTATCAATGTTTATAGCATGAATCCGACACACTTTATGATCACTGCTTATTCAGTGAAGCTAAGGTATATCTTGTTTAATAGTGTTTTTCAAACATTGGACTGCATTGTTTTGACATATTGCTAATCTTCCACTTGTCACAAGATTACATTCTGGAATGCTTAGATTGTTCCTTCACTCAAAAAATATGACTTGTAAAATTTCAGTTATTCATAACTATGTATTTACATGTAGACTCCGACTTGTTGTGTCTAATGTTAATATCCCACTTCTTACAATTTATTCTCATATCAATCCATAAGGAATTCTATTTAAGGGTGCTAGCTCAATGGTAGAGCATCTGCCTTATAGGCAGGAGGTTGGTGGTTCGATTCCACTGTGCCCTATTTATATTCTGAAACCACTAAAAAGAGATAAATGACTAAAAAAAAAGACCAAAATTTGCATATAAACGACCACCATTACAACATTAGAGATAAGTGACCAAAAAAATGACCAAAATATGCATACAAATGACCACTTTTGAGTTGGCGATCCCTGGTAGCAAATTAGCAGTCATTTATCATGTGACAATTAATGACCAAATATATTACCAAATTAATAACCAAATATATGACCACAAGATAAGCTATAAATGACCAAGCTAAATATGACCATATTTTTGGTCGCGTGATATATGGCCACTAATTTACTACCAGTGGTCACCAACTCAAAAGTGGTCATTTATATGTGGATTTTGGTCATTTTTTTGGTCACTTATCTCTCATTTTGTACTAGTGATTCAGGCATGTTTGTGGAAGCTGTGGGCATCCTGGAGGCATGGCAAAGACCCCCATGCAGGCAATTGAAGAAGGTCTAGCTGCAGGCATGTTCAAAGGCATAAATATGGCCCTTGCGGGCACGAGTTACAAGCTAGTGCGGGCATGCTGGAAGCAAAAGAAAATGGTGATGATGTGGGTATGAAGACCACGTTTAGGTGGGAAAAAGAAAGTCTAAATAAATATATACATATATATATTTATAATTTATGAGGTGTTTATGGAGCAATAGTAGAAATTAGAGTTTAACCTTTATCTTTGGATTAATTGGGGCTAAAGTATGCTGATGTGCTCCTGGTGTACAAACTAAGATGTTGATGATATGTATGGACAGAATGAATTCATGATTATTGGGGCTACATACGATGAACAAAATGCTGATCTAGGGCAGCTTGAAACAGGGACATAATGCTTGCTTGGGTTATGAAAATTAATGATAATCAAAATGATGTTATAGACAGATATGTTGGGTGATAATGATGATTGATGTGATGAGTGAGCCATTGTGACTAATAGGGTGGATGTAAAATTCATTAAAATTTTAAAATTTTAAGTTTTGGCATTTGATTTACAAATATTTTTAGGTGACAATGATGATTGATGTGATCAGTGAGCCACTGTGTCTAACGGGGTGTATGTAAAATTCATTAAAATTTTAAAATTTTAAGTTTTGGCATTTCATTTACAAATATTTGTAGATTAAGGAAACATAACAATTTATAAAATTAATGACGAGATGAGGCAACGATTTAGATGCTTACCTTTCCAATCGTTCTTGCAAGATGAATTTGGGATTGTTGAGCCTCCAAATCTCCTCGGTTAAGGTTCTCTAATGCATTTTGGGAAGGCGAAATTGCTCGAGCGTTCGCGTTTGGGTAGCACAATGGGTAAAACAGTGTCATGGTCTGCGACACTGGTTTTTTTTTGTTATATTAACCATAACGCTCGAGCGTTATTGTGATCACCATAGAGCGTTATGGTTAATATAACAAAAAAAAATAAACAATGTCACGGTATGGTTAATATAACAAAAAAAATAAACAGTGTCGCAGTATTTTTTTTGTTATATTAACCATAACGCTTGAGCGTTATGGTGATCTATGGTTAATATAACAAAAAAAACAGTGTCGCAGTATTTTTTTTGTTATATTAACCATAGATCACCATACTGCGGCACTGTTTTTTTTTTGTTATATTAACCATAGATCACCATAACGCTCGAGCATTATGGTTAATATAACAAAAAAAATACTGCAGCACTGTTTATTTTTTTGTTATATTAACCATACCGCAGCATTGTTTATTTTGTTTTTTTGTAATCACCATAACGCTCGAGCGTTATGGTGATTACAATAACGCTCGAGCGTTATTGTGATCACCATAACGCTCGAGCGTTTTGTGATTCTATCCTACATGTTAAATGACATGGCAGGTTCGGAGCCCGTCATATCTAGTTTTACATAACGCGCGAGTGTTGTTTATTTACACAATTCTCGTGCGTTTCGCATTTACCCATTTCATCTAAAAGATCCCTCAACTTCGTGCACACTCCCATATTTATTTTATAATAATTTTTTAAGAGATTGAAATTGACCAAGAATTATAATATGATGAAAAAGAGTCATGATAATTATGTAATTATTAAAGCAAGTTCATAATAATCATTTAATGTAAGTACTTTATTTTAAGTTACTTAAGTTGTTAAAGTTTAAATTAGATAGATAAAAACATTGATGATGATACTCTCCACCCAAATTCATGATTACTTTCATTGTATAAAACAAATCTTATATTAAAATAATCCAAAAACAAATCCGTACTAACATACTTATACATTATCACATAGTCTTGTTTAAAATTAATATTTCATATTAATAAGTATATGTCACTACATAACTTTTTTTAAAGTTAATATTTGTGACCATCTTTATTAAAGTTAATATATGTGATAATGTAATAACATTATAGAACAAATTATGATAAAGTGCGATGGAACTAATGTGATAGTGGAATTTAATTTATAGGACTTTAAACTTATTTATGAGATGGAAAAAACTAGTGTTAATATTGCAAATCCAATCATAGATAGCACAAGTGTTCATGGTTAATTGCCAACTTGTGTGGAAGACGATGGAGAGTAATATTACAATGTTAGTTTTTATCTTAAAAGTAGTAATGTTTTTAGATATAATATAAAAGATTATTTTTCTTTTATACAATATATAAGAAGTTTTTATAAAGATTTGAAATATACTAAAGAAATCTAGACATTTATAGAAAGTAATTTCTTTAGTAAAAATTTGTTATGATAATAAGATATGAACTTCTATGGCTCCTTGATTGTGAGTCATTTCCATATGACTTTGTTATTATTCTATATGGCTCCATTTAGTTATTCACCCGAGTGTTATCAATTATTTATGATATTTCTTTTATAATTTTTTATTTTGAATTTGCAATCTAGGTATTTGTATTTATTTACCTACAATTATGTTTTGTGATGGAGTAGCAACTATTTAATACACTTATTTTTATCATTATACAATTTAAGAAAAACATACTTACTACATCCTGACTTCTAAAATAGAAATATCTCTTAAATTTATAAATCTCAACCACTGTATCAATTTATGTTGCTCTTACCATTTCACCTATCATCATTCAATGATGTAAGAAGCTAGAATACGCATGCTCGTGATTCCGTCATTTCAACTTCAACAAAGTAGGATGTGGCAATTGGCCACAATATAAATAGGCGTTTGAGGATAATCTAATCGAGAGACATTATGTGAAATTTGTTGTTCCTTTCAATGTGCTAATCCACAACTTTTTAGGGTAGGTGAGGTGAATAGGTTCCTTTCCTCAACAATGAGAAATGTGAAATGTGGGTCGAGTAAAATAAATCGAAAAGGTGGATACTAAATGTTTCAATTCCCATCCAACCATTCCAAACCGCCACGTTCATCATTGCGAGGTCGTGTATCGACAGGTAATAAAATAAGTGTCATTTTTACTGGACACTCTGTCCATGAAATAATGTTGTGTTTTACGTTTTGGGGAATATGAAAACTCGGCATGATGTAGTGTTTAAAATGTTATGTTTGTGGGATTCTATTGTTATAAAAAAATAGTTGTAATTATGCATTTTCATCTTATTTTTTCAATCTGAGGTCTTATGTCACGGGCACGCCTGGCGCCCGGCTTACTAAGCCGTCCCAAGGGTGCTCAAGACGGTGGAAAAATCCGGGCGTTGGCTAGCACCGTAACATCTTATGTTCTAATACGAGGGTCAGGCTGCTAAAGATCATAAGTTTGAAGATTTGTGTTACACAGGACGGTTTGAATCAAGATATGCCAAAAATATATTTTACTTCGAACAATATGCCATGCCAATTCAATCATGAATGTAAAATTTTATTTTAATTTCTATAAAAAAAAAAGCAAAGGTTGATGTTTAATATAATATTTATTATAGATTTATTTGAGAGTGGTCTATTTATTTTAAGTTTTGGTTAGAATCTAATTAATTTTGTTTTGTAAAATTTAAATTTAAAAATATTTAAATTAAGTTTTTGAATCAATAAATAAATTTAACACCCTTAAATATTTTAAAGTTAAAAAAAACAAAATAAAACATATCATCCATATAAAGAAAAAGAAAAAAGAAAAAACATTAGCTAATGCAGGCCAGACCGTTAACAACATTAGCTAAAGGAATACTAACAAATTAGCTCAGGCCAGACCGTTGATTACCGTGGAGCGCTCAAAGATATCCGTTTGACCGGATCTCGCTACGAATTTCGTCCAGAAGCGGCCTGTCCGCTGGATCAACGGTAGCAGCACACCCGTTAAGGCCGATAGTAGACTGAGAATCCATATGGACCTCAGGGAGAAGAGGTTCACCTTACTAGCTGTAACCCCAGCCTTGCCTTCGGCTCGGTATTGGAGCACAATAATCTTTGCGGCCATAAACCCCTTCCTTTCCTCAATTAAATCCTTCGTTATAGCCTTTACCGCGACTTCCTGGCCGGCGCCCAGGATCAATACGCGCGCCACTGTAAACCCTGCCGAAACCCGCCCGTACCCAAAACGTTTTCATCCCGGAATCCGTTTGTGGCGACGTTGAGCTCCCTGTAAGAGAATCTATGGGACTAGAGCTCATGCTCCCATTTTTCAATTGGCTCTCTTGAAAAACAAAACACGGCCGCAACCACGACAGATCACAAGAGAACCAGAGTGGCCACCGTAACGCCGGCTATCCATCCCCGACTCGGGCGCTTGGAATGCGATTAAGCAAACGAGTGGAGACGCGAGATATCGAGAGGAGCACCGTGCCTTCTGTGGTGAAGCTTCACGCTCCGGAAAGCCCAAAAACATCTTCTCTTGCAGAACGCTCTGCATATTTCTGAGATATGAGCGGCTTCTGTGGGGTCGGCAAACCGGCCATCGTTATGTTAACGTTGAGCTCGCTTTGCAGATAGCCGTAATCGATCGAGGCCTATATGTTGCTTCTGCTCTGAAGGCTATCACTCCCGTGCAGATGAAAAGCAACGAGATGCTTCCTCCTTCAGCACTACCTTCGTTTTCGGCATGGCGAATGAGTATGCCCGCAACCTTAAAGTGGAGATTCACCAATCTGAAACGAAGGCAGTGCTGAAGGAGGAAAGCGTCTGGTTGCTTTTCATCTGCGCGGAAGTTGAATACAGCGCCCGGCCGAGAACCCAAATCGTGTGATTTATGAGGGCCAGCGCAAATCAGTAGCGGATGAGTTAAGCACCCGTTTCAAGGTCAAGTTGGTTCCATTGAATCCGTGGAAGTGAGGTGTGAGGAAAAGGTGGAATGACTAGGGACAAGAAAGTCATCAGAGTATGCTGCCGACCTAGAGTGTTAGTGTTAGAAAAACCGAAAGGTACAATTTCCTCCCCGTTGGTTCATCTATTTATTTTCTGTGTATATAATATAATATATACACAATGCACGGATATTAAATCATATCCACAACGTGTGGAGAAAGAGAAAGTAGTCCTCACAACTGTTTGGTTTGGGGAACATTATTCAGTTTGCTCTGTTGTGGTTGCATTAAATGACTTATAGCAAGTTGAATAGTATTAGTGTAATGCTTCCATTGGCATTATAAATTCTAATTTAATTAAACATAGATTTTGTGACTAAGCAGTATATAATCAATGTGTAACCATAACAATATATAAACAATATCCAATAGCATCAAATAACTTAGATTTTTTTTAAAACTTTATTGGTGATTCACACAACATAAATTAATATCATAAATCATGTAGCAATAGCATCATATGAGAAGTTTACAACAACATATAAACAATTTAAAATCACAAGAAAAATACCTCGTTATAAGAATGGTGACGGAGTCCAAACTGAGCAAGCTTCCCTCTTCTTCTCCTCGAGTTGCTTCCATCTTTATTGCCCAAAGCGGGACCACGGTTTTACCTCCCAGCCAACTAGGGGCCTAGCCGGCTCCCTAGCCCTAGGAAACCATTGAACGGTTCCATCCAAATGGCCTCCTGGTCCTCTGTGCCCGAGACCCTCAAAGAACAGAACAGTGATGCACTAGTAGGCTATGCATCAAATCTTCCAAGAGTTCTCAAACTCTTCCAACTCTTCCAAACTTTTCATACCCCAAATTATCCAAAATACCTCTTCTTTATCAAAATTCTTACCAAAATAAAAGACTCCCCTCCTTCCGATCTCAAGTCTCATATTTATATCAAAACTCCTTGTCATCCATCAATAAATTCCAAAAATAATAGTCAACATTCAATAAATTCATTTTCTAAAAAAATAGCAATTTAATCTAAATTAATAAAATATTATTAAACATGGTTGCAAAGTCTCACTTGTCATACTTCTACATTAAATGCAACTATGACAACTCATTTATAAAAACTTGTGCAATCCTATCTATTCATTTATTTATATCATCCTCTCTTATATAAGTCAAATAAGATATTTTCATATACTATATTATACTATGAAATAATTTATATTATTTGTATATAATATTATATGTATTTCAATAATCCAATCAATTTATATAAATCTAAAGCATATTAAACAAGTCAACAAACTCATACTTTCAACTCACAAGTGATACTTTCAACAATTCATCAACCAAGCTACTATTAGATAATATAACCATATTAATTTATTCATCAATCGACCAATCATAGTATTGTACTCACGAAGTGGCATATGCATGGCTAGTGCGCACGTCGTGAGTGTGGGTACTAATAATCACATTTAATGTTCCTAATAGATCATTATTACATGATCACAAACAACACATAGAAGAACAATTAAACAATGCATCATTCATACATAAGCAATAAGACATTTAATTAAATAAACATAGTGATGAAATCCAGCATATAATCACGATAGTTAATAAAAATCAAGAACACCATCCAATCCATCATTGGTCTCATCCATCCCATCAGTACTCCAACCCCCTAATCACCACTACTTCCATCTCCTGACCTCACCATCCCGTCCTCTGCTGGAATATACCATGGAATATACCATGGAATATCGACTACGCGTATGACCATGTATATAACCCGTAAGTGGAAGTGTCGATCGACCACATAGACCAAGCTTCCCCAGTAGGCACCCACTAGTCGTCATCACACATCCACGGGAGCGTGCTCAGCACAGCCCTCCCACGACTCTGGGTTTCGGAGGTTCGATGGTGGGAAATGCCTCCACCCGTCCTAATAGTACTAGGGTCAATGCCCTACATCAACCATACTATGCCATCACTGATCTAAGGGGTCCTGTCATTGAAAAACCACTTTGGGCAAGTCACAATTCCTGTCAAAACTCACACTCACCCACAAGTCATAGAAATATTGGAATTCACAATTAAATAGCATGAAATTTGATATAACGTCATTATACTTATGATGTTCAATACATCTCATGGGCCTTGGCAATATAGGAATCCGCCTATCTCATAGCCAATCAACATGTGGAATAGTTCATCATAAACATGAAACATATATATAGCCATAATCAACTCTTTCAAGTGCCAATCCATATCACTAATACGACATTTACAAATAATCATGTAAGTTATTTTTGCAAACAACTAAATTAGCATTCTACATATAGATATTCTATATTCAATTTGCATGTTCAAATGAAATAACATATTCATTGTCATTAATAAATTAAAACAATATTTCGAATTACCATACATGCTTCAAGGGAGTCCACATGTCCACATAACAATCATCTTGATCAATCTATCTTAATAAAATAGATAATAAGCAAATGCATTACTAAGCTAATTCACATTAGAGTTTTTAATTAAAGAATATCAAAATATAAGACGTTACAATTAGCCCAATTATTTTAAAGATTTGCTGTCATATTATTTTGAAAAAATAAATATTCCATCATAATGATTAATCTTAAGACTTAATATCAATTTAATACCGTCACACTAACATTTTATGCAATAGTCTAATAGTCTTTACACAAATATCAATTTAATCTCCCACCAAATTAACATTCAACAACTTTATCCAATAGTCGATTAATCTTAAGATAAATATCGATCATCTAGTTCAAAACTGTCATTATATATTTTAATTATTTTAGGATGGGATCTACTTCAATTAAGACTCTAAAATGCTCGTATGTATTATGTTGAAATGTAGGTTAAAAAACTAATGAAATGATGCCTTTTGTGGCACTTTCTATAATTCCATATATATATAAACCAAAGTGTGAGATTAAATCGTTAGAAATTGCATATTTCTAAAAGGTTTTGCTACTTTTGTTTAATGTCTCAAACATCCATTTGAAGTGTTTTGGGTAAGATTGTTTTTAAAACCAAATTGTGAGACCGAAGTGTTAAGATTGCAATTTTTAAATGTACAAAACTTCCTCTTCAAGTGTTGAATAAGTTTTGGCTAAGCAAATTCGAGCGAGAGGCCTTATCCAAAAAGGTCCATTTGGTTCGATAATTACCATACTTTACATTGAAAAACAATAATCCCCTTTTTACTTTGTTCTCCATCCTCGTTTCACTTGCGGATCGTTTCACTTTGGTAATCGGAATAGCACAGATTGATTCCACCCATGATATCACAAATTTAAGATATCTCAACAACCTTAACTTAACTTTGTTTAAAGTCATAAGTCATTATGACTGGGAAGCGTAATCTCATTTTGTTATCACAAATTTAAGATATCTCAACAACCTTAACTTTGTTTAAAGTCATAAGTCATAATGACTCGGAAGCGTAATCTCATTTTGTTTTGGTTTATTAAAAGTATATTTATTTATTTATTTTTTATTATTATATATTTTCTATAAGAGTGTATAAATTAATAACAAACATTATGTACTTATCAAGTAATTATTATTATTATTATATTAATTGCTATGTATTGAGTATATAATGTTTGTTTTTTTTTTTTAACCGAAAAAAGCGTACTATTGTTATTCATGGAATCAAATAGTACAAAGATAGTCAACCTTATACAGCAAGGTTTTTGCATTATGTTCATAGCTTCTTAAAAGAAAGTCCAGAATCTTCTATCATATCATAAATACATACAAAATTAACATATCGGACCCAAGTTCCAGATTTACAAACTTCAGAAATCAGCAGACTAACCGCTGTCTGTTAAAATCAACCAAAATGAAAACCCTAATTTATATATACTGGAATCTCCTGATTAAAACAATGAGTAGAAAATTAATAGCGAAAGCATACCTGAATCCATTGAAGGAGAAACCTTATAGGAAGAGAACCCTTTGAGATGGTCTTCCAATTCTAGCCACTAGATTCTGTGTCAACTTCTCTCTGAGAGGATTTTCAGAAATTGGAATGCGTCGTGGTAGAATGGGGACCATAACCCTATTTATAAACCGCTAGGGCAGTTCACAATAACCGCTAGTGCAGTTTTAATTTTATCATAATTATATTTCTGCCCCTCATAGAAATAATAATTATCTAATGGTATCTACACAATAATCTCATGACAATTATACCCTTAAGCCAATTAATCAATTATTAATTAGATCACTATATTTAGGCTTAATTAAATGATAGCACACACATTTTAATTATTTACATGTGTGGCCCAAATTATAGATTAATTACAAAAAATTAATCTAACAATCTCCCACTGGGCCACATGCATATGTAATCAAATAAATGTGCTTAACCTTATGAGCTCAAAATTTGCTATCATGTACTTAGGGTATATCCGAACAATCTCGTCCATTAACTATACTGACATAGGATCAAGGTGGCCTTTGTTACATCAATCGTTACTAGACCAATCAATGGTCACATATATCTGCACAGCTAAATGACATAGATCAATCATGAGTGCATAGCATGGAAATTACATGCAATGTGATCTATTCATGCCTATTTCCAACTGGTCCTACTTAACTTTATTAAGATCAAATCTTTAGCATAATTTAACAGAGTGCAATAAAATGAATACTTTATTTCTGCAGAACACAATCCAAATGTATAGATAAAGTCTAAACATAACATAGAGCAATATACAATGAATAATATAAACTCCCACTAAATTTGGATATCCTCAAATGAGACAACACCCATATGAGCAGTGTGCTCATGAAAGACCTTGGGTGGTAATCCCTTTGTAAGCGGATCCGCTATCATGGAGTTTGTTCCAATATGCTCTATGGATATCTGTCCACTCTGTACTTTTTCTTTTACAACTAGGAACTTGATATCAATGTATTTTGATTTTGTATAACTCATGTTGTTATTGGAATATAAAACTGCTGATTTATTGTCACAAAATATCTTCAGTGGTCTTTCAATACCATTCAGAACACGCAGCCCAGTGACAAAATTTCGTAGCCATATTCCTTGATTGGATGCCTCATAACATGCTACAAAATCTGCTTCCATGGTGGATGAAGTTATGAGTGTCTGTTTGGCAGACCTCCATGAAATTGCTCCACCAACCAACAGATAAATATAGCCTGATGTGGATCTTCTGCTGTCTTGGCATCCAGCAAAGTCGGAGTCGGAATACCCAATGATCTATAACTGATCCGATCTCCTATATGTAAGCATGTACTCTTTTGTTCTCTGTAAATATCTCATAACCCTCTTGGTTGCTCTCCAATGATCCATTCCAGGGTTACTTAGATATCTGCCTAACATGCCAACAATGTACGCAATATCCGGACGTGTACATACCTGAGCATACATTAGACTCCCCACAGCCGAAGCGTAAGGAATCTTCTGCATTTCTTGACTTTCTAAACTATTTTTAGGGCATTGATTAAGACTGAATTTGTCTCCTTTAGTGACAGGGGTATCACCTGGTTTGCTATTTTGCATGCCATACCTTTGGAGGACTTTATCAATATAGGTCCTTTGTGACAATCCTAAAATACCCCTAGAACGATCTCGGTGTATCTGGATTCCTAAGACAAAGGAGGCATCACCAAGATCTTTCATCTCAAAATGTTTTGATAAAAATCTCTTGGTGTCGTGCAATATGCTAATATCATTTGTGGCTAGCAATATGTCATCGACATATAAAACCAGGAAAATATACTTACTCCCACTGAATTTGTGATACACACATTCATCCATAAGATTTGCCTCAAAACCACATGAGACAATAATTTGATGAAACTTGAAGTACCACTGACGAGAAGCTTGCTTGAGCCCATAAATGGATTTAGTTAATTTACAAACCATATTCTTTGAGTCTTCGGACACAAAATTTTCTGGTTGTACCATATAAATTGTTTCATCAATGTCACCATTGAGAAACGTTGTTTTAACATCCATTTGATGTAACTCAAGATCATAATGTGCAAAGTGCCATGATTATCCTGAAAGAGTCCTTCGTAGAAACTGGAGAGAAGGTCTCTTTGAAGTCAATTCCTTCTTTTTGAGTAAAGCCTTTAGCTACAAGACGTGCTTTATATCTTTCTACATTACCATTTGAATCCCGCTTGGTTTTAAATATCCATTTACAACCAATGGGCTTCGTACCAACTGGTAATGGGACAAGTTCCCAAACTTTATTGTCTTGCATAGATTTGTACTCTTCATTCATGGCTTCAATCCATTTCTGAGAGTTGAAACTTTTCATGGCTTGCTGGAAGTTGATTGGATCATCTTCCATCATTCCACTTTCTACCTCACGTTCCTGGAGATATACGATATAATCGTCTGAAATTGCATTTCTCCTCTCTCTAGTGGATCTCCTTAATGGCATATTTTCTTGAGGTTGTTGAGTTTGTTCTTCAGGAGCAATGTCCTCATTTGCAATTAAGGGTTGAACAATATTGTCTGTTGGTTGAGGAACCAAATTTACTTCTTGATCAATGATAGGTAGTGAAACCTGTACATTATCAAAAGCAATAGTAGATCCCTCTTCCTCCTCAAGGACAATATTCCTAGCCTGATTTCTCCCCCCAAACTCAACATCCTCAAAAAATGTTGCAGTTCCCGTCTCAAAAATTGACCTAATAGCAGGATCATAAAATTTAAAACCCCTTGATCGCTCTGCATAGCCAATAAAGTAGCTGCTAACTGTTTTAGAGTCCAGTTTCTTTTCATGAGGCTTATAAGGTCTCGCTTCAGCTGGACATCCCCAAATATGAAAATGATTTAAACTGGGCTTTCGACCCGTCCAAAGCTCATAAGGCGTTTTAGCAGCCGCTTTAGTTGGCACCCGATTTAGGATATAAGCTACCGTTTTGAGTGCTTCACCCCAGAGTTTTTCGGGTAAAGTAGAATGACTAATCATACTCCTTACCATGTCCTTAAGAGTTCGGTTTCGTCTTTCTGCTACACCATTCATGCTAGGTGATCCTGGCATGGTGTATTGAGGGACGATCCCACATTCCTCTAGGTATTTAGCAAATGGTCCTGGACGTTGTTCACCTGATCCGTCATATCTACCATAGTATTCACCACCACGGTCAGATCTAACGCTCTTTATTCTTTTGTTGAGTTGTAACTCAACTTCTGCTTTAAATGTTTTGAACACGTCCAATGATTGTGATTTCTCATGTATAAGAAATAGGTAGCCATATCTTGAATAGTCGTCTATGAATGTTATAAAGTACTGTTGACCATTCCAAGATGCCGTAGGGTATGGTCCACAGATATCTGTATGAATTAATTCTAAGACGTCTGTAGCTCTATTGGCACCTAATTTCTTTGTTTTGGTCTGTTTTCCTTTAATACACTCAACACAAATATCAAAATCTGAAAAGTCAAGTGATTCCAAAATCCCATCGGACACAAGTCGCTCAACTCTAGATTTAGAGATATGACCTAGGCGTTTGTGCCACAATGAGGCCGAATTATCTTTATTCCATTTACGCTTTGTACCTCGTGATTCCACATGCAAGGTTTCATTATAGGACGGAACAGTTTCCAACAAATATAGATTATCATAGACATTAAGTAAACCGGTTCCAACAGCATTTGAATTAATAGATAATGTAAATTTATTGTTTCCAAATGAACAACAATAACCTGATTTGTCCAAAACAGAAACTGAAATTAAATTCCGTCTGAAAGACGGTACAACAAAAGTATCTATTAAATCCAAAAAATAACCAGATTTCAATAATAATCTAAAGTGCCCTATTGCCTCTACTTCTACCGACTGATCATCTCCGACATAGATGCATCTTTCAGCATCACTTGGTTTTCGGTAACTCAGGCAACCCTGCATAGAAACACAAATGTGAGTAGTAGCACCAGAATCTAACCACCATGTGTTTCTAGATACTGAAGCTAAATTAACTTCAGAACAGACCAAAGTAAGAAATATACCTTTCTTAACACGCCAAGCAGCATACTTGGTACATTCCTTCTTAGTATGTCCAGGCTTATTACAGAAGAAACATGTTACCTCAACTTTTTGTTTCTTTTGTTCTGGACCCTTAGAAGCAGCAACCTTATTATCCTTATTCTTTCGTTTGCCCTTATCCTTAGAAGTGCTAGCCAGATGAGCACTTTCGGTCTTGTCTTGCTTCAATCTCTCTTCCTCTTGTACACAGAATGAAATGAGCTCATTAAGAGTCCATTTATCCTTTTGACAGTTATAACTGACCTTGAATTGATTAAATTGTGCAGGAAGAGAGATGAGAACCAAATGCACGAGTAAATCATCAGATAAGTCGAGTTTCAAAGCCTTAAGTTTTGAAGCAAGATGAGACATCTCCATGATGTACTCCCGAACATTACCCTTGCTTTTATACTTCATTGAAATCAAGCTTGCTAAAAGCGTGCTCGTTTCAGCCTTATCGTTTTTGGCAAAACGTTTCTGAATTTCCGCAAGGAAGTCACTGGCATTAGTAACCTCATCGGTTACCGCACCCCTGAAAGCTTCTGGAATGCCGCGCTTCATGATCATAAGACTTAGTCTATTTGAACGTTCCCACTTACCCCAATAAACCTCATCCTCTTGAGTACTATCCTCATTGAGTTCATCGGGTTTGGACATTCTCAAGGCTAAGTCTATATCCATGCAGCCTAAGAGAATCATCATATTCTCTTTCCAGTCCTTAAAATTAGTCCCATTTAACATAGGGACATTATTGATGTTGGCAGATATAGAAGTAGTTGATATAAAAGCTGAATAGAGAACAAAATAAAATGAATCAAATAAACCATCATGCTCACATAAAATAAGCAATTAAACACATAATCTTTAAATTTAAAAACAAATTATGACATTTCAAGATACCTAGCACAACATTAATATCAAGTCTTTGGACAGTAATATTAACTGTAAATGGTACTCTTGTTGTAGTGATCAAACATTGATGATAAGTTATGTCAAATAATAAATCTATCTTTGGATTGATTTATTATTCACATTAAGTTACCTTTATAATCATCACATATTTATCACCACAGATATGTATGCAATTTGACCAAATATTAACTTTCCTTTGGGCCAGTCAATACCCGCATGAATCACATACACACAAATATCTAACACCCCGAACAGACTAATCTACACGAAAGATGTCACTTTGGTGATTTTCCGCTTTAATTAGCCTATTTAAAATGCTAGATCAATAACTTAAATATTAATATCATAAAATGCTAAAAAAAAAATCAAATTCAAATTCAAATTCACAGTTTTGATCAATAATTATATACTAAATACAATAACTGTGCCAAACCAAAAAAAAAAAAAATATTTAATACAAAAAATTAAATTAAAACTTAATATATTATTATAAGAATATGATAAATATTGCAACAGCAAGGGATAAAGGCGTTTTATACTCATATACATATATATATATATATTTGAAACTTTAACAGAATCATCACCTACTATTCCCAAAGAAATTTCTAAGATAAATCATTGGAAAGGTAATACTTTTGACTTCAAATACAAATTTTTCTGCACCTCTCTTCTTAACCAATGAATGTATCTATGTATACGCTTATAGAAAAAAAAACTAAAAGCACAGAAAGTAGGAAAATTTCCAAATGTATTTATGTATATTCTTATATTAATACAATCGATTTCTATTGACTTTATCAAAACAATCCATTGGTTTGTCAAACGATTTATGAAATGATTTATTGGTTTATCAGACGATTTATCGGCAGAATAAATACAATCGATTGATAAACCAATAGAAACCGATTGCAGAATAAAAAAGAAACAATATATCAACCCAATATTTCATAAATCTTTATCCATTGACATATATATATATATATATATATATATATATATATTAAATTAATAACTCAAAGAATTAATCAAGAAGTAGGCTCTGAAACCACTTGTTAAAATCAACCAAAATGAAAACCCTAATTTATATATACTGGAATCTCCTGATTAAAACAATGAGTAGAAAATTAATAGCGGAAGCATACCTGAATCCATTGAAGGAGAAACCTTATAGGAAGAGAACCCTTTGAGATGGTCTTCCAATTCTAGCCACTAGATTCTGTGTCAACTTCTCTCTGAGAGGATTTTCAGAAATTGGAATGCGTCGTGGTAGAATGGGGACCATAACCCTATTTATAAACCGCTAGGGCAGTTCACAATAACCGCTAGTGCAGTTTTAATTTTATCATAATTATATTTCTGCCCCTCATAGAAATAATAATTATCTAATGGTATCTACACAATAATCTCATGACAATTATACCCTTAAGCCAATTAATCAATTATTAATTAGATCACTATATTTAGGCTTAATTAAATGATAGCACACACATTTTAATTATTTACATGTGTGGCCCAAATTATAGATTAATTACAAAAAATTAATCTAACACTGTCATCACCTAGTCATAGAAAACAACATCACCCTTAATGGAGTCCATCCATTCTTCCCAAAACAAATGACCTTCTAAATCCAGAAGAGCTTGCTTGGATAATTTATCAACCATATCATTGTGCTCCTTATAAATATGAGTGAAAGATATGCTCTCAACCTTAACAATTTCCTCCTTTATGCACATGCACTTTGTTATTCATTTTTACATTATTTTTTATTATTAATTACATTATTACTAAATAATATTAAAATAAATACCAAACATTATACATTCAAAAAATAAAACAATTAATATTATATATACATTCAACATTAAAATGAACCCTAACCTTCTATGTTGAAGATGATCACCGAATTGCTGCAGAGAAAACGTGTTCATTTACCAAGAAAATTGAAAAAAAATCAATATTTTCACGATTGAAATAAAGGAAAGGATTTCACTGGGCTTTTATGATTTCCTTGAACAACGAATGTATCCAGGGAACCTATATCTCTATATGCTCTGGATCAATGGGACCCGAACTATACTTTCCTAATGGTTCTTCTCACAGTGGTGGAGGAGTTCCTTTCTACTCTATGTTCCTTTCAGAATTTTTTTTTTTTTTTTTTTCAAATTTTTAAAATAAAAACAGTTATAATTTGTATCATCAAATGAGTCAAATTTTATTTTAAAATTAAAATTATGTATTATTGAATTTATAAATGAATTCAATGCCGTCTTATGTTATTAAATGAATTCAATGCCGTCTTATGTTATTAAATGAATTTAATACCCTCAAATATTTTTGAGATCTAAATATTTATTTTTTGAATTTATTATTTAAAATATTATTAAAATATTGTTGAAATTGTTGTGCCTAAAGGATTAAATAGTAGTAAAAGATTGCTGAAAATGAAATAGTACTAATCATGGGAAGTTCAGGTGGAGATTAAGCCTTGAATCATTTATCTAGTTGCACTTAATTTTACTTAATTTTAGAGGAGATTAAACCTTAAATCATCCATCTAAATGCACATTGATCTTAGGTTTATCTTATCATCAAGTGCATATCACCACACCACCAACATACGTGCAATATAAGGGACAATACCACCTCATAGATCTTATTAGTATTTAAGAGGCATCTAACATATATTATAAATGTATTTTGAACCCAATAAAACTTATTTTCATATTACTTCAAAGGTAAAGTTTCAAATGTTTTTTAAACAAAAAGTACATAAAATATGATGAGATGCTATCAAGCACATGGTGTTTATGTGTAATGATTAGAGAACTTGAAATTTAAACTAAAATTAATGCTAACAATATCTATTAAACTTTTATTAAGAGATGGTATTTTAACCTATTACACATTGTTCTATATACAACCTGTGAATTATAAAATTGAGTACTAACAAACATAGAAGAGAGATTTCACAAGCCATTCAAAATTTGTGTATCATATTATGTATGTTATTCTCCTATGTTACTTGGAATTGGAACACTCTCCACCCTCCTATACCAAAAGATATAAATTTTATGTCGAACTTTTCACTATATATCCTTGCTATGTAGGGACATAAAAATTATGTAATTTATATAAAATTTTGGAATATGTACTTGAGAGAGCAAAGCCATGGCTATAGAATTGTAAGAATTGTATTAAATATATTCCCTAAAGTAAAATGAAATTTAATATATCAATATTATTGACTTGTATACTCTAATTTCTTCTATCTCATTCATTCCACTCTCCATTTTCTCTTACACGCCAATACCCGCAATGGTGAAACAGAGTTAACAAACCAATTTTATTATTGATGGTAACTATGTATATACTAGATAAAGAATCAAGTGATAATTGTAAAAAATAAAAGACTAAATTTTAGTGTGGTATCACCCCACTTATACACAATTCGAAATGATTAATAAAAATTTTCCTGTGAAAATTATGACCTCTTACTAGTTTGATAAATTCCCTAAATCATGTGTCTAATTGATGAAGCAAATGCATTCCTCCTTGTTGGGCACACCTATGGGTGAGCAGGTAGTAACCTGAAGGAGCTACCACTGCACTCAATGGAGCTGTCAAACCAACTAAAGACTTGTAGAGTCCCATTCACAATGGGCGTGGCTATAAGAAAGAGCATTCTCTATTTCATGGATAAATCACGTGTCATGAAGGGAGGGGCATATGCATGAAAATCTATGTTCTTACCTAGCCTCCTTGTAAGAGAAAAAGGAACAATGAAGTTCAACATGTATTTGATCTCCCTAGTCAAAATGGAAGTGGTGTTCACCCTCTTGGGATAGTAATGGGGATCCACATAGTAAGGAATGTATGCTTCCACTCTTAGCTTAGTGGGAAACAACATGTAAGAGAAACAATTTCCATGGCTTAAGTTTCTCCTGGTGACTAAAACGAGATCGCGAGCAATGGAATGATACATTATAGGGATGTTAGTGTTACTAGTGTTTTCACACCAACACGTGCAAAAGTGCACCTACTAAGAGTTGTGATGGTCTTAGCAGAGTTTCGTGATAAAAAAGTAAACACAAATATAACATAAATTAAAATGACTAATCTAATAAACGGAAAAAACTAAACAACAATTAAAGCAAATCTAATCTATGCATTCTTCATCTAGCAAGCACGAACCATCATTTAATGAATAAAGAATGCTCTTTTCATTATGAAAATTTGATTTTATAGGAGTAAGTGTCACCTTTGAGTTACACGGCAAGTGGCATAGACAGTGGAAAAAATTGAAAAACCAAACCTGGATTGCATTTACCTAAACTTGTCATGATGCCAGCGAAAGAGGATTCATTCATTACATGCACTGTCCAAGACCTGCTAGGACCTGACGTCAGCCCGTAGCCCCATCGTGGGAACCAAAAAACGAGGACGACAATAGCATCCTGTATCCAATAAGATTTCAAAAAAATGCTTTTTAATAATTCCATTTAATATAATAAATATTTTAGACTATAGAAAACTATAGTCAAAGCAAAATTTTATAAAGTCTAAGCCCAAATTAATAGGTTCTTGATGATATATAGATGATCTCCTTCGATATATAAATGATCCCCTTCGAGGACATAATAATATTTTCCATTTCAAAATATAGCGAGTTGAGCGAGTCTATAGACAACTCCATATGACTTTGTTTATTACTCTATATGACTCTATTTACTAGCACAGCCACTTATTGAAACAAATCAGGTTTTAGAGTAAATATTATATTAAGCCAAGCTTAATACAATATTTACTCTAAAACCTGATTTATTTCAATAACATCAACTTCTACAACATTAGCTAATGCAGCTCAAACTTTGGCTTTTGAGAACCTAAACCATTGACTTTTTTTAAGGAACATTAACAAATTATCTCACGCCAGACCGTTTATTACCGTGGAGCGCTCACAGATATCCGTTTGACCGGATTTCGCTACGAATTTCCTCTGCACGGAAGTTGAATACAGCGCCCGGCCGAGCACCCAAATCGTGTGATTTATGAGGGCCACCGCGAATCAGGAAGAGACGTGTCAGGAAAAAACTGGAATAACAAGGGACAAGAAAGTCATCAGAGTATGCTGCCGACCTAGAGAGACGGAAAGGTACAATTTCCTCCCCGTTGGTCCATCTATTTATTTTCTGTGTATAATATATATTAGCACTTGCCCTAAAAAGGTGCAAACGTAGGCGGATAGGTATTTGTTTGGACTAATAATGATGGAAAATTTTAGTTTATTTGAAGGCAAAAGTTTTAAAGATATAAGCCAATGGAAATTATAAACATGTCCTTTACACTTCAAATAAAAGAAATTGAGACAATAGACAGATTGCCATCTCAACACAACCGAAACTGAAATATGTTCCATATGTACAAATGCTGATCATAAATACAAAAGTTACACACCAATGGATGTAATATATCTAAAAGACTAAAACTAAAAAGACTAAAAACCTGCCATGTGGTCAAATAAGAGTGAACCACTATTCATGTGAAAGGATAGAAGTTTGAAAAAAGCAAGCTACCAAAAAACAAATAGCTAAAAAAAACCGCCCATAAATCATATCCCAACTTGAAACCAGTTGGTGAAAATCCCATCACAAGTGTTGCATACCAATAGATTGGAGGATTTACAGATAAGAGCGTGTTCCAACCTGTCATAGGACCAAATAAGAAAAACAATTTACTCAATTTAAAACCATGCTATCCTCCTTAAGCAATGACATTCTGCATGTAGAAATTTCAACTGAAAGCGAAGACCATATTTTCCTTGTTACCTGTACATGCATGACAAAAGATGCTATAGCAACCATGAAACTTAGCTGTAGAAGAAAAGGGATCATTAAGGTGGAAAAAAAAACCTTGTTCTGTCTGAGAGCTAATAGCTTCATCGTTTGCTTGGGCAATGTTAGGGTAGCCTGTATGTATAAATATTTATTCCTTTTTGCTTTGTTCCGAATGGGCAGGTCTGCCAACAGAGAATATACCACAAAGATGTTCAAGTTAGAAAATTGATGACAAAGTAAACAAAAGGCATAAATGCAATAATCAATTTAAGTTTACAATATCAATAACTATTTGTTAACATAGCTTTACATATATTCTTGGTTAAATCCAATCAAGAGGCTACTTACAAATGAACAACTATTGCTCTCAGCAAAGACCGACTGTAAGTTGCTTCTTTTAAAATCCTGCAAATGATTGCACAATCTGATTCTGTATAGAGCCACACACTCTGCAATAAAGAGTCGTCTTTAAAGAAATTTTGGTTCGGTTTCCTTTTCAGAAGAGTAATAAAATAAATGCAGGTCTTGGCTTAACACAGTCCTGCATTTCAATTACAGATTATGGCATGGAATATTATTTAACTACAACCAGCTTATGGATGTACAGCAACAAGGTAGAGCTCCTACAAATTGCTCAACAAAACAAGACTTGCAGCTATTTTCAGAATCTGTAATTCCAGGATCACCACTCTCATAAATGCAATATCATCTTCATCCTTTTCATCATCATGACCGAAGAAGATAAATTATTCCACGGAATTAGTATTCTCTATTGGCATGGTGGTTCCTTCCTTCATAAAAGAAAAAGACAGTTTGCATGGTTGATTACCTCAATGGGTGATGCACCAATCATCCTTAAATCATGTCTTCAAAACAATCAAAGAAGCATAATTTATTGGAGTCACTCAACTGGACACTGAAATATTAACATATTTTCCACAGAGAAATTCAGAGGAATGGGGAAGTCCCTAGGATCCCACACAAACAATGAACTCGTTTCCTCTCTGTTCATAATAGTGCTCAATAGCAATCCAAACCTATTTTCGATATGACTTTCCCACAATTGCATAGTCATGTACCACCATTTTACTCGGGCATTTATCAACCTGAATATCCCACAAACAAGTAGTATTGTTTTCAGAAACTGTACAGGTAGATGAAAAACAAACATTCCATGCAATCTCAACTGAAGATACAACGTTCTCATGAAGGGAGAGGAGCTTTACAAGACTTCTCTTTGGGATGTCTAAGACCTTAGCAAAATTAATGTCTCGGACTAAATTGAATATTTTTCCAAAGTCAATCCAAATCTACCTGTATAGGAATACCAATTCCAGTTATAACCCAGCCTTAAAGACTACAGCTTGTCCCACCCAAACTGAATTCCAAATGATTCAACTCTTCGCCACAAATCTAAGTCAACAGAGCTATCCAATAAACATGGTTCAAGCTGTCTCCCTCCTCCTTCACGATCTGAACTCCGGATCATCCATCTAAACTCCGGATCGACTATGGTTCAACATCTAAACTCCGGATCGACCATGGTTCAAGTTGTCTTGTTGCTTGGATATGTTTGTCTTGTTATCCTTTAATTTATTTCATGCATTACATGGATGAATTATTGGAGGATGTTCATACACAAATAGATATTTGCTTAACTTTGTTTAATATAGATAAAAGGGACTGTTTTCTCTATGTTTGTTTGATTTGAAAGACATTTAGATAATTGAAATTGTTTAAACTTTGTGTAGGCCTAGAAGTATTTCTTTGGCTCCCATTACCTTTTGTTAGAACCCTTCAAAATATTGAAACTTTAATTTTTATATTGTATCTTATAAGCATTGAGTGCCTTACATTTGGCCATTTCAGGCACGTCCATTGTTTAAGGATCGAAGGAAGTTTTCACAGATGGCTGACCCATTGCTTCAAGCCCGCTATCCTATGAGGGGTTTATATCAAGCTCTTGTTGTGGAAGCAATGTGTGTCCAGGAACAAGCCACAATGTGTCCCATAATTGTTGATGTAGTGACTGCTCTTACGTAACTTGCATCCCAGACATATGATCCTGAAACACAACCAGTCATAAATAGTCACTTGGCTCCTCTCACACCTTCTAGAGCAAGGAGGGATAATGAGAAGAAGTTAACTGGTAGTGCATCTGATAAATAAAAGGCTAGAGCAAATCAACATCTTAGTGTTCATTCTATAATCCCCCTTCAATTTCCCCATTTGTGGAATCATATAATTTTTTTATTATAGATCAATGTAAATTTGCAATTCACATATGGTCTTGGATTACAGCCATTTCATCTACATATACATCCATAATCAAAGGAATCATAACTGGGGTATTACAATAACTATGTTTTAAGCTTTGTTTGTCAAAAGTAGTAGGTCCACATGCTTGTTCTTTGAGGACAAACTAGACATTTTATGAAATCAGTTAAGGGTGAACAGAATCTCATCAGGCCCAATGCATGAATATATAACTGGATGTGTTTTACTCCTATATATTTTTTGCCAATGAAACAAAATGTTAAGTGCCAAAAAGTGTTTGGTGAGCCTTCGCCCACCACTAAGTCGTAAGACTATATCCCAGCATAATGGGGCTACCAAAAGATCCCGGGAGGTAAAAAGTATGCTAATTCCCAGAGATGTACATCTAGGATGGTGAATTGCATCAGAAAGGGATTGAATCATGTCCATATTGACATTAAGGTCAACTGGGTACCTATTTGATGTGGTGTAGCAGTCTATGCATAGATTGTTCATGCTAAATCTCCCCCATCTTAGGGGTTACTAATATGCATTGATATCTATTAAGAATGTTCTTGTTGCAAGTTTCACATACACGAAGGTCCATAGCATATTCCACTACTGGGAAGAACCGAGAATATGGTACATATAAAGCACCCTAGTGAACAATCCAATGTGTCAAGGGAGATCAACATTTAGACGATTACCCTATATATGTCCTCATTTGTACCTGATCTAGCATAGGTTATATTTTATCTATCTACTTCTATAACTCTAGTAGAATAACTATTTTGCACTTCATAACACCTGTGATTCAGAAGCTTAATATTAATAGATTCAGAAAACCAATCAGAGAAATGACAAAAGTATTATTTATGCTTATATTGTATGGAAAATTCTTATCTGTTGAATCATATTTAACCTGTACTTTTTATTTCTGAGCTAACTCAAGACTTCATGCATGTGGAAATAACTTCGATGTGGCTATGCTGCAATGACACCCCTAATATTGACATATAATAGGCTCTGTTATGCTTTATAGTAAATACTGTGTTCAAAGCTACAAGCCTTTGAAGAAATTCAAAACAAAACATGTAATAACAAGTTTTTGAGAGCATGGGAACACCTCATCCTTTTACAATGGTGACAATCATGCATAGACATTTCACACATGCTAAAAATTTCCCAATCCATATGAAAATATACAAGAAAATATAATGAATCAAGCACAACAGGGTGGAAAATACTAAGGCAAAAATATACAAGAAAATATAATGAATCAAGCACAACAGGGTGGAAAATACTAAGACAACTTGAATTTGGCCAATGTAAGGATTCCAATGCAATCCTTTAGCATAGGCTCAAATTATTTCATGAATCCAAAGAAATGAATAGTCGAAGCCTCAAAACTGATTCAAGAAAGTCAGTATGTACAAGTAAACACGGAAATCCTCTCTTTACAATGCTAGTCCTCCATAGAACCTAAAACAATCAAGGCATATGCATCCAATTCTCCTAGATAGAGGTACCAAACAACCAAAACTATAGAAGCAATTCCTGTGAACAATTGAGGGGCCAAACCTCCTCATATTCTGATTTTGAAATCCACATGACAAGTGAAGATTTTTAGGTGAATCCAAAACTTTTTCCGTGATCAAATTAAGAACGAATAAACAACATACAATGCTCAAAATGAAGTAAATGAAACTTGTAGTACATACCTGCTGGAAAGTACTAAGGGAAGCCAAAATAGACCTTCCAATCCAAACAATGTATTTTCTTTTTAGAGGTGCCACCACCTTAATCTTCATGCTGGTGAGAGACAGTGAAGTAATTTCCTTACTCATACAATGTGCAATTCCAAGAAACGTTGTGGAACCACCACTAAGCACGACATACCCATACAAGTCTTTACGAATATCCACATCACACTTCATAATGGAACTAAAGTAGTCTCGTGGATTCTAGCTGCTTCCCTTCTTATTAATGATGGATGGAACAACACTTCTGCACATATGAACCGTTCTGCACCGATGGTAATGACCTGACCATCAGGAAGCTCATAGCTCTTTTCCAATGAAGAGCTACTTTTTGCAGTTTCCATATCCAGTTCAAAATCAAGAGATACATCAGCTAATTTCTCCTTCATATCTCGGGAAATCTCGCACTCTGCAGTTGTGGTGAAGGAGCAACCACGTTTTGTAGGAATCTTCATCAATGCATCACTTATATCACGCCCAGCAAGGTCCAATCTGAGTACGGAATGAGGCAAAGCATATCCCTCATAAATTGGGGTAGTGTGTGTAATACCATCACCAGAATAAAGCACAATACCTGAAATGATCAGCGTAAAGCAGTTATCGACACCCTAAATAAATATCTTAACAAAATGTGTGTTAGTGCAACTTATAACACTGAGAAGGATCATTTCAACAAGATCTTAATAGGGCTTTCAACATACAGTATTCTGTCACCTTGATGTATTTCAAACTGAGAACTCTTACAGTATGTCAATACATTGATGAATGTGAGAGTATGTCTCAAAAATGAAAAGGCAGACGTTTTCAAGGAACTCGTCCCTCATAGACATTATGACAAAATTTCCCTCCCGAACTTGCTTACCAAGGAAGGGATCATTAAATATTACCTGCGGAAACACTATTTGTTACTAACTTAAGTATGTGGACAACTAAAAATCAAATTATAATAAACCCATTTATTGTCGACATAGTCTAAGACTCTAAGCATTTCCATCTCTTACATATGCTTTTCCATCTGATGTTATAGAGAAAGGAACACAACATACAAGGTGGGATAGAAACGAGTGCGACTTTCATTCCTTGATCATATTACTGCGCAGAAAAGTGAATTGTTCCAGCCAGTGTATCCGCCCGTTACCCCACGGAAGCCCGCTCGACACCACTAAAGGCATCTATTTTGTTCGGGAGGGGATGGGAGGCTAGGGGTTTCTCCAAGCCTCGCATACTCTGTAAACATGCTTCTCCTCTGTAAAATTCTTTGAGGCTCATAAAATTCTTTGAGGCTCATATTCTGAAAATCCATAAAGGAACTCAAGATATTCCTCATGAAAAATCAATGTTAATTTAATAACCACAAACCGGCCAAACGAAGCCCAACCGTCGATGTCATGATATAATCATGAATTTCATGATATAAGCCCATGCTTTACTGCGGCGATACGTCAATGGAACTTTTCATTTGAATAAAGATAGAGCTTCGGTCCTGTACTTCTCCACATCCCTAGCGCCCTCGTCAGAGAGGGGGTCGCTCTTCTTCATATCTTTGCTTGCTTCTTTAGGTAATCCTTTGCAATCTTCTCAAGCTGCCTCTACTGCGCCTCGGCCTTCCAGTCCTCCAATTTCTTCTCGGTGTTCACGTGGCGTAGCCTTCTTCGTGGTAGGTGTCGAAGTCGCTAGTCTTCTTCTGCCCAGCCTTAGTGGTGGTACCTCTAAGAAGAGAGCTGAACCCTCCCTTGACCACTCTCATCCTCAGGAGGAGATGGACTTGTGGGTACAGGCCATCACAGGCTACTGCAGTTAGGTTTAATCTAAACATAAAGCCCCAGGTACGTGTCTCACTGATAGTGTTCGTATGGCGTACCGAAGGGAGAGAATCACAATAAAAATGGAAATGGGCTTGCCTCTAGGGCAAGCAATATGCACCCCGCAGCAGAGGCTTTAATGCAGCTGCGGGGTGCCTTACCGTATAACAGTATCTCTCAAGAGGTCATTTCAGGAGGAGGATCTAGGAACCCGCACAAGGCCGGGCAGGGCAGCTCCGTGATGGTTTGCATGGAGAACGATGGCAGGGGAGAATGATCACCGATGGTCCGCAACCCATACCCATGCGGCATCCCATATTGCTTGTCATGGATCATGATTCATATCACAATAGTCAACTCCAAACTCCATGCATGGCTTTACATACATGCCATGCATATTGTCAATGAGAACCGATGACTGTATTTTCCGGCCAAGCTGCTATCCCCCGGCGCCTCGCTGCTCCATGCAAGATCACTCCCGCGTCAGGTGCATTGATGTGCAATGTACATTGGAACTCGTCCATGATCCAATCCGGACAATCAACCGATATGGGTGCAGGATTTGGGTGGATCTTGCGTGGTGGATTCGCTACAGGATTTGAACTGCAAGACCATCGAGTTAATCCGAACTCACCAACTCATAATTAATGCCGGATTTGAACCTGCAAGAACCTGTTTGCCTGCACTTGCACCAGTTTCTCCAGCCATTGCAGCCTAGATGGGACCTGTTTCTCTATAGAGCGTAGCCCAGAAGATTCCAGGTTCATTCTCACCCATGGATTCAGTGCTTCCTTGATTCTCTGCTCAGATTCAGTGATTCAGTGTTTCTCTACAGAGCACTTCTGTAAGTTTGCAAGCTTTCCAAATTGTAACATGTATATATGGGAATCTCTGGGTACGCAGGTTAAAAAAGATTTAGTAGTTAAACATGGATTAGTGTAACTTGTCATTTTTCAATGCTTAGATTTCTGCCATCTTCATCCTTGATTGTCTTTTGGATGACATTCCTGTGTAAGCGAGCCCTCTTCCATGCAATCTTCTACATTAAAACAGTTGGATTATTTTTTATCTGCTATATCTGAATCTTCCTTTTTTAGCTATCTAAAACCTTTTTTTGTTGGTATATGAAGGTCTTCCGATCTTTAGTTGTGGAGATCTTGTGTCTGTTTTTTCTTTTTAAATGGGAAGTGCTTCAAAAACATGCCCCAAGCACTTGCAACACAGAGCGGACTTCGTTCATCTTGGGTGTCAGGTCTGAGGGGTAGGTATCCTGCCAAATTCGTCCGGGACTGGCACATGGTGGTGCAAACCAGAGTGATATTGGAACCCTGGTGGATCACTTAACCCGCCATTGACCTTGCCAGTGAACTAATGCCTATGAAAATCACTTAGTTTTAATTTCAATACAGGTTTATCTGTTTCAAATTTTGGAAAACTATGAGGATTTTTTATATGCAGTGTGGTTGTTGTTTCCAGCCTCTTAAAAGTAGCTTAGTTTAAGTTCATTTTGGCTTATAAAGATATATATTTAGTCTTTTTTCTTTTAATGTTTCTGAATCTTTTTTTCCTTTGAATGTTTTTGAATGTTTTATTTTAGGTATCTAGTGGAGGATCGGGTCGTTAATTTAGGCCATATGTTGATTTCTTCTCAGTATTTGTGATATTGTTTATTTTTTCCCTAAGCCCTAAACAATCAACTAGTCTATGGTCAGTGTAGATCATTTGTTTTGCTTTGTTGTTCTTTCGAGCCCAAGCTCTGAAGGTTAGTTTAGGTCGTGTGTTTTGTTTATTACTTTGTGCAAACAAAAAGATCAATAAATTGCAGGCTGGTGTTAAAGTCTTGAATATGCTAATTATGGTCAAATTAAATCATCTTTAAATCTTCCGGGAAAAGAAAATTGCTTTGTGGCCCTTTTCTTTTGAACTCATAAATTCACGTATCCTCAAGTAAAATTAGGCCAATTTATGTTTTCGGAATTCTAGATATCTTTTGTTTTTAGCCTTCTATGCATTATTTTACATGACAATGTCTATGATGCTTTGCCTCCTTTTTCAGAGTTTTGGCTAGGAAACACCGATTGGGACTTTGCTATAATTTATTGATTGAATTCATGCCATAATCCTTTGATGGAAATTTTGTATTGAATTAACTTTCAACTATAATTATAATTATAATTAAGATGTAAACTTGAAAAATTATGACTGTAAAAACAGAAAGCATCCCCACTGTTTTCTTCTTCCCAGCTTGTTGTAGCCAAAAAGGAGTTCTAACAAATTGAAATACAATTTCATGATTGGTTATTTGTTAAGGCCAACTCGACTCCTATTCAATGAATGATTTCCTGAAACTGAATGTTCGAATTTGATAGAATGAATTTGTTCCATTTCAACCATCTTCTTTTCAAATGGATTATTAATGTAATGGATCGCCATATCTGCAAGATGGATTCTTAAAAACCATTCTTGTGTGTGATTTCTTAGGTTTGCAATCGTGATATTTACAAGTTTCTATGAATGCGATATATCAATTGACTTATTTCTTTTTCTCAGCATTACATACAATGTGTGGCATAATGAATTGTTTAACTGCTCAAAGATTATTTTCATGTAAAGTTTTGTTTATTTACTAAGATAATTTCAATTGAGTTTTAACATTTTTGTTGTTTACATATTCATTTACAGGAAATTGAGAAAAATGGAGGAAAGTGGACATGAATGGGATGTTGTAGTTAACGGTACAAAACAGATTTTGTATTGCTTAGTTGGTGATTGCAGCGGTACCTTAACAAGATCCAAATTATGTGGCCTAAATCACCATCGTGCTAAAATACATAATCTCCCGCCAATTCCCCAATGTCCAAGAGGGAGAGAAAGGGATATCAATGCAAAACGCAATGTAAAATCACCAAATAAGATTTTAAGACAGAACCAAAAGATCACATATGATGTGGATGTAAGGTTGTGTCGCCCAGGTAGGCAAGCATATAAAAGATTTGTTAATGAAGAAATTATTTCTGCAGTGAGTATTTGTTAGCATTTTGTTTATGTGTGTTCTAATAATTTGAATATATTACCACATATTAAATTAATTGCAATTTTTTTGCAGTCACTTGCTACAGAAGATGATCTCAACGATGCCTCAAAACAGAGAATTCATGAGAAAATGCAACGATGGGATCAAAGTCTACCTCGTAGAAGGATGGACACAACTAACCGAATACAAATTGCTTTGCAGCTCAAAGGAGGAGGGATTGGGGAAACTACTAGTAACAATGAGTACACATTTGAGTCCTTTTTTATGTGCATTTATTTTGAATACATTTTAACATAAGATTATATTTTTTATTATCAATTGTATATTGATTTCTAATTTTTATTTGTGTGCCTAGCCTAATCAACAAGATCTCGTAGAGAGATCTCCACAAAGTTTGGTTGCTAGTTCTAGTGGCTCGCAAATCCAACCAACATCAAGTTTTGAACCATTGCGACCCTCACCTAGATTTCAAGGGGTTTTGGGTGAAGTATGTTTTGTTTCCTTACTACCTCCTTCACAACATTAACATATATATATTATTATACTCTAATAGGATGACAGGAAGAAAAAATGATATTAAATTGTTCAAATTTTCTTTATTGTTTTTCATTATATAAATTTTATTTTAACTTATTCCTTTTAATTATTTGTATTGCAGGTTTTGCTTTTGAAACTGTTAGAATCATGTCGAACCCCTGAACATGGTCAAAATCTTGAGACAAATGTAAATGAAATGGATCAAGTATGTATTTTTTTTTAATTAGTAATTAAAATTTACAATTAATTTAGTTTGAGTTGTATAACTATACCAATTTATAATCATATGTCTAGGATAAAGAATGTAAGTCGCCCCAAAGCCTTCTACATACAAATGATGGTGAGCATGTGACCCCTCTTTTAGAAATCCACCAAAAATCACCTTCTCTTCAGCCATTATGGCATTCTCCTCGATTTCAAAGAAATTTGGGATCGGTAAGTTTGTATCATATACTATAGCTCATAATAGCATTGACATATAACTTATTAAACTTTATAATCACATAGCTCTTGAATGCATTATGTTCTCCCCATATTTTCATAATATGATGTAAATATTCATATTTGTTGTTTATGATGTAACAGAAAACAAAAAAGGTGAATGATGTGAAAAGAACAAAAATCATGCCCAAAGACTTGAAAGCACGTGGGTTCAAATCACGAAAACAATACATAGAACATGTATGTTCTACTAGTATTGCTGTTACCAAACCCATGTCACCTTGAATTTGAAAACAATGCGTCATGGTTAAGTAACTTGTGCCACAAGTTTACGAATTTTGTTAGTGTTTTGATTAAATAGGGGTTCCCTTTTGTAATGAATATTATATTTTTGAATGAATATTATATCTCTTGAAAAATATATTTTAAAATAGTTGCTTTAGTAGTCCTTCTTGGATGTAATCAATATTATATTTTGAGTGAATATTATCTCTCTTGAAAAATATTTTTTAAAAGAGTTGCTTCTAGTAGTGCTTCTTGGATAATTCAAGTATTCAATGGTGGTTGTAAACTAGATGAATGGCCAACTTACAATGAAAAACCAATTTTTACCCAATGGTAATTGTAAACTGGATGAATGGCCAACTTACAATGAAAATCCAATTTTTACCTACATTATTTGAAAATGTTAAAAATATGCCATTGCACCATTTAAATATGCACATGAATGCACATGTTTTGAGTATCAAGCATGCACAATATGGTGAAAACTTTCATTATATGACAATGAAAGATATAATAATGTGGTTGTGGGTTCGCATTTGGGGTCATGTGTGTTTCCATCTGGTTGTTATTTGTGCCTGGGTTAGAAGGCTTATAGGATATTTTATTAACAGAATTCTAAGATTTCTAAAACATTCTCTCTAATTAAAAATAATTTTACAACATAAAGATATATCTAACTTATATTGAATATATTATATGATATTTCACTCGTGACATTAATTATCTTGTTCAATTTCTGGGTGGACATAAAAGGATTGCAATACACTTTACATTGAAAAGTAAATTATATATTTTATTTGACACTTTCCTTATCATATTAATAACCTATCTTCCAAACTTTTCATAAAATTTCAATGTTTTTTTCTCAAATTATTATAAAAAAATTTAAAAATAATATTTCTTATTAATTTAATAATTCAGTGGATTAATTTACTTTAAAGTTTAAATTATTTTGTTAGCTCGGTCTAAATACATTATTACATAAAAAAATATGATAAGAATCAAATTGTTACTCTCTAAACAAAATTGTTACAAACTGGCATTCAAGTGATTCCTCCCTTTTAAATGAATCATTATTCCTCCCTTTTAAATGAATAATTTCATATTTCATATTTCATATTTATGATTATTTTATATGATCCTCTCCCTTTATATGAATAAATTATAAACTTACTCTCTAAATATTATGATTTTAAAAAATTGCTTTTGTCAATTTTAGATCATTATACTATTACAAATAAGAAAACGGAAATGATGGGAATCAAATTATTACTCTCTAAACAAAACAAAACATTTTATAAAAAGATTTTTAAATAGAAGGTGTTATGGTGTTTTCATCTCAACCATATCGCTATGATTCATTCAATCCACGATTACATTTTCAATAATATATGATAATATCCATACATTTAAATTGGATGTTAGAGGTTATGCAACACACATGCTTATGACTATATACAAATACATTTTCAATTAAATATGTCGATATCTATGCATTTAAATTGGTGTCAAAGGTTATGCAACTCACATGCCTATGACTTTATTATTGATTTTTTATTTGCATACCATTTATATTTGCTTGACACTTCAATTTAAAGGAAAATAGTCATGCTTACTTATCACTTTGCATCTATTAATCCTCTCACTTTTCATCTATTAGTTCGTGTTCCTTTATAGGGCAATCGCTAGTATAGAATATCTTAAGAAACCATTACAGTCCCTATCTATGTATAATAACTATAAAAAGATGTACAAAGTCAAAACCAGGATTCATAATAACCATAATAAAATAAAATATAAGTTAACATTTATTAAAATAATTAATAAATATTAATTTTAATTAATATAATAAAATTTTAATGATTTTTTAATTCATATTTTTATCTTGATTGATATATTATATAAGTCTAATTAAAAAGAAATACATATATTATATAAGTCTAATTAAAAATAAATACATATATTATATAAGTCTAATTTAAAATAGCCAATTAAAATCAATACAATGGCTTTATTATATTAAGTTAATTTCTGTCCAAATAAAAATAAATGCAATGAGTTTAGAAAAGCTTTATACAATGCAAAATCAACTATACTAAAACTCGAAAACAATTCATTCAAACTTGAACGGACTCTCTATTGTTAGAACAAATAGGGACCATCTTTAAAATGCCAAACACTCACTTATTACTCTTGGTTAGGGCTTATAAAACAAGATCAAGTTAAATGAACTTTCGCAAAGTGCTAAACACTCAGTTATTACTCTTGGTTAAGGCTTCTAAAACAAGATCAAGTTAAATTATCTTTTTCTAGACTTTGAAGTTTATTAAACTCTTTAGAATAAAGGTTGACTTTTGGATGCGTATACCTTTAACCTCCACCCATAATGTCACATGACTCTTCAATTGTTGTGCTTCAAAATATGACAACCCACTATTGAATGGGGTATTTGAGGCCTTTCTTTTCTCTTTTCAAACTCCCCAATCTAAGTCCACTAGATGGTGGGAATTTCCTTGTTTAGTTCCTAATTGTTTAGTTCCTAATTGTTCTAATTGTTCTAATGTCCATAAAAAAATATTTTAGTTGAAAATTCTTGGCAATTACAAGGAATGTTGGGTCACCAAGCCCAATGAAATTTAGGATGAAGCAAACTAACACTTTATTGCAAATAGAAGAAAAAAAACTAATCAAAGCCATTATTTGCATGTGTATGCATACATACATATATGATCATGTATCAATTTGGAGTTATGTAAATGGTTAGATATAAATTATAATCTTTCCTAGAGTTTGGTAGATAATTTTTTTGTAATTTGAACAATATTTGTGAGTATCAAAATTTTTTAGTATAATGGAATTATAATTTTATTATAATGAAGTCGCAAAAAATCATCTGCCACTTCATTGTGAATGGTTAACTTTAGTGCTTAGTTTTTAAAAGTAATTTGTGCTTATTATCATATTAACGCTTAAAACAACATAAAAAATTAGAGTCATTTCACTATAGATCACATGAAACAACCTTATATCAAAAAATAAATAAAAGATTAAATTCTACTTATTAAATAAAAAACCTAATAATAACAGCTAAAGATATGTTATTCTCATTATTGGGTTAACTTACTCTCACCAATAATCACCACAAGAACACAATCAATCTTTACAATGATGAATTCTAGTGCTATCCCTTAATATAATTAGAGGTCCAATAATTTTGGAAATAAATTTGGAGGGAGTATGACAATCATGATGAATTCTAGTGCTATCCCTTAATATAATTAGATGTCCAATAATTTTGGAGGAAGTATGACAATCATGACAAATATAGAGGTTCTTAAGCATATAGATAGTTGTCTAAAGGGATGTGTTGATAAGTGCAAAAAAAATGGTCATCTTCTCATTGTTGTAGACACGTCGGCCCCTAATTCTATAAAAAATCATCCATAAGGAACCTTATACAAATATAATCACATGATAAAACATATTTATGTGTCCTGGACTCAAATATATAGCCATATTACAAAGTTTTTTCTTTTTTGCTTATTATTAGATATATTTGCTTCCAATTTGAGTTTATGATGTTGTAAATATGTGTTTACATTTATACTATATTTTATTGTAGTGTACGTAATATATTTGGTCGAATTGCAATTTTTTATTATTGAAATTGCATTTTTGAATGCATAAATAGATTGCAATAGTTCTCTCAAATTTTAATCAAATTTCAAGGAAAATAAAATCCAAATGATAACATGTTTAAAATGCTATCATTTTATTTATATAATCTTCTTATATTTTGAGTATAATGATCATTAATGTTCTATCAATCCTAATTATTAATATTCTATTATCTTCATTATATTTTATTTATCATAATCTTCCATTAAATTCAAATAGATAATTACTTTTAAATTCAAAATATCAAAAAATTATTAATATTATATTATCTTCATTATATTTTATTTATCATAATCTTCCATTAAATTCAAATAGATAATTACTTTTAAATTCAAAATATAAAAAAATATATATCAATTAAAATTATAATATATATTTTGTAGATAAACATAAAACTATATACACTATATCATAGTATAATTTAACATATCTTTATCTTATATAGTCTTAAATTTATAATATTGAGTATATTATAATATTTGTCATATCTTGGAACTAGATGCCATGCTAATTCCAAAGGAACTAAAACTGGCCTTCTTCCTAACCACCATTTCTCTTCAAACATATTCCTTGACATATTCAGATCCTTGCTTTTAAAAAATACTAGCAAATCAGTGTCCTAATAACATAGATCTCATTCAAGACGGATCAGTCGAAGATAGGGGCTTCTTCCGTATATGGGCAATGCATATAGGGGCTTCTTCCGTATATGCGCAACTTCTATATATGCGCATATTACATATACGAAAGCTTGCATATACGGAAGCTTCCGTATATGTGCTGTGCATATACGGAAGCTTCCATATATGCGCATATACAGAAGCGTATATGCGCATATACAGAAGCGGTTGCACATATACGGAAGCTTTCGTATATGCGCAGCTTCCGAATATGCGCTGCACATATACGAAAGCTGTGCATATACGGAAGCTTCCGTATATGCGCAGCTTCTGTATATCTGCAACGAATATACAGAAGCTGCGTATATACGGCCGCTTCTGTATATGCGCAGCCACTTCCGTATATGCGCATATACGGAAGCTTCCGTATATGCGTAGCTTCTGTATATGCAGAGCGCATATACGGAAGCTTCCATATATGCGCAGCTTCCATATATGCGTAGCTTCCGTATATGCGCAGCCGCTTCCATATATGCGGCCGGAAGCTTCTGTGTATGCTCATATACGGAAGCTTCCATATATGCACAGCTTCCATATATGCGCATATACGGAAGCTTTCATATATGCGCATATACGGAAGCTTCCGTATATGCGCAACTTCCATATATGCGCATATACGGAAGCTTCCGTATATGCGCAGCGCACAGAAGCTGCGCATATACGGAAGCTTCCATATATGCGCAGCCGCTTCCGTATATGCACAGCGCATATACGAAAGCGGTGCATATACGGAAGCTTCCGCATATGCACCGCTTCCGTATATGCACAGCGGATATATGGAAGCTGAGCATATACGGAAGCTTTTGTATATGCATATCGCATATACGAAAGCTGTGCATATACGAAAGCTTCTGTATATGCACAGCGCATATATGGAAGCTGTGCATATACGAAAGCTTCCGTATATGCGCTGTGCATATACAGAAGTGGCGCATATGCAGAAGCTTCCGTATATGCACCGCTTCCGTATATGCGTTGTGCATATACGGAAGCGGCTGCGCATATACGGAAGCTTCCGCATATGTGCATATACGGAAGCGGCTGCGCATATACTGAAGCTTCCGTATATGCACATATACTAAAGCTTTCATATATGCACAGCTTCCGAATATGCACAACTTCCGTATATGCACAGCTTCCGTATATGTACAGCGCATATACAGAAGCTGCGCATATACAAAAGCTTCCGTATATGCGCAGCTTCCATATATGCACAACGCATATACAGAAGCTGCGCATATATGGAAGCTTCCGTATATGCGCAGCTTCCGTATATGTGCAGCTGCTTCCGTATATGCGTAGCTTCCGTATATGTGCAGCCGCTTTCGTATATGCAGCCGAAAGCTTTCGTATATGCGCATATATGGAAGCTTCCGTATATGCACAGCTTCCATATATGCGCATATATGGAAGCTTTCGTATATGCGCAGCGCATATACAGAAGTTGCGCATATATGGAAGCTTCCGTATATGCGCAGCGCATATACAGAAGCTGCGCATATATGGAAGCTTCCGTATATGCACTGCTTACGTATATGCACAGCACATATACGGAAGCTTTCGTATATGCGCCGCTTCCGTATATGCGCTGTGCATATGTTTCCGTATATGCGCCGCTTCCGTATATGCGCTGTGCATATACGTAAGCGACGCATATACGGAAGCTTCCGTATATGCGTAGCTTCTGTATATGCGTTGCGCATATATGGAAGCGGCGCATATATGGAAGTGCCGCATATACGGAAGCTTCCATATATGCGTCGCTTCCGTATATGCACAACTCATATACGGAAGCTGCGCATATACGGAAGCTTTCGTATATGCGCTGTGCATATACGGAATCTACGCATATACGGAAGCTACGCATATATGAAAGCTTCCGTACATGGGCAGCTTCCGTATATGCATATGCGGAAGCTTACGGATGCGAAAGCTACCCATATGCTGCGCATATATGGAAGTCGTGCATATACATAAGCTTCCGTAAATGGGCAACTTCCGTATATGCGCATATACGAAGCGCTTATAGAAGCTTCCATACATGAGCATATATGGAAGCTTCCATAGGCGTTCTGTATATGTGCATATACGGATGTATATGCAATATACAGAAGCTTTTGTATATGCGCATATACGGAACGCCTATTTAAGCTTCCGTATATGTGCATATATGGAATCTGGGCATATACGAAAGATTCGCATATACGGAAGCTTCTGTATATGCGCGCCTATACGAAAGCTTCCGTATAGACGGAACCTTCCGTATAGACGGAACCTTCCGTATATGTGCATATACGGAAGCTGCACATATACAGAAGCTGTCGTATATGCGCAGCTTTTGGAAGCTTTCGTAAGGCGTTCTGTATATGCGCATATACGGAAGCTTCCGTATATGCGTTTCACATATGCGGAAGCTTCCGTATATGCGCAGCGCATATACGGAAGCTTCCGCATATGTGAAACGCATATACAGAAGCTTCCGCATATGCGCATATACGGAAGCTGCCGTATATGCACAGCTTCCGTATATGCGCAAGCTTCCATATATGCAGAGCTTCCGTATTAACCTAATTTATGTGTCTGCCTCATCCACTGGAATTGAGTCAGACTATCAAATCCCAAGTCAAAGCAGTTTACAGTGGAATTGTATTGTGCGATGACAGTTTGGCTTTTGTGGCTAGTTGAAGAGCCTTAATGGTTGAGAAGATATGCAACCCTACAAGCGAAAAGATTAATTTGAAATAAAATACTAAATGCCAAGCTTATTGTATTCAAATATAAGGGTAAAGGCAAGTTCCATTGGAAGCATAAGAAACAAGGAGAAGGATATCAAGCTATTGGTGTGTGGCCTTCCTGTAAAATATTACTTCAATTTCATGATGGATAGTAGTTAAATACGAATCAAAATTCTATCCCCAATTAACTTTAATTCCAATATAGATAAAGTTCAAAATTGTACAAGGGAGAAGTGTAAATGATTCGTCAACTTGGACCTGGTATGGTAAACTTTGATAAGGATTTGTTCCAAGAATATCAAACTTATTTTGACCATTAACCTAACTATTGAGAGGGGAACCTAAGAAACATGTATTCACTTAAAGAAATGGGGCAATACCAATAATTTGACAAAATATCTTCAAGATATATACCATACTTATTGTGATACAAGATAAATTCAAAGGTAAGATGGATCTTTATTAACACTTCGACATAATTGATTGGAAAATTGTGTCGAGCCTATAAAATATTTTAAAAGTATTCATAATTTGTCAAAGATTTTCACCTTTGAACAAATCATGTCATATGTTCAGGTCCGGAATCAATGGCAATGTTGGACCTGTCTTTGATACATTTGGTACCAAAAAACTATCTGCAATAGCTATATTTGACGATGGTCTGTGTTTCCATAGATTGAATGTTTCGTTCACTTCTACATTTACTATTTTTTTATCAACCAACGTTGAGCTTCCCGAGACAATGTTATCGTGGAATAATTGAAGTTGACAACTTTGAGTTGATTGAGATGTGGATCCCTCAACTGCAACAACAATTACCAATAATTAGACTATGGCATTAGGGCCATCGAAGCAATCAAATCTACATCAATTCATGTAAATAAACAAATACTATCAAATTGATATACCTCTATTGTGTGGAGTACAAAGTTGCACTATATCTGACCTATGTTCCAAATTTCTTTGTTTTCTAGATGAAATCTCCATTTGCTCATTTATGGTTTTCCTTTTTGTATGAATCGGTCTGGCACCTTCGAAGTGTGTTTCATGATAATTTGATTGTCCACGATGTTGTGAAATTTCTTGAAAAATAGATTCCTTTGCTGTAAAAAGAACCAAGAAAGTATTCTCACTATAACCATAAGTCCACTTTAGAAATAGATGGTGCTTGAAATTAACTACAATACCTATATAAGTCTCGTTACTCTGTGGGAGTGGGTTGAATGTATCGTTCACTACTAATTCTATTGTTGAATTGTCAACCAACAATGGGCTAGCCTCAACATCACTATCGTGAAATGATCGGAGCCGACAACTTTGAATAGGTTGAGATGTAGATCCCTCAACTATAACAATGATCACAAAAATTATTAGATTTTGACATTGGGTTCAATCATATACCTTATATCAAATGAATTAAAATTTAATATCATATTGAAATACCTCTATTGTATGGAACAGAACGTTGCACTATATTTGATCTATGCTCGACATTTCTTTGTTTTCGAGAAGAAATCTCCATTTGCTCATCCAAGCTTTTCTTTTTTGCGCGAATTTGTTTGACCCTTTGAAATTCTATTGCATTTTTTTTGGATGCAATGCTTGACCATTCTGTCTTTTTTTATTGAGCGGGCTCAAAAAACTATGATGTCTTTGTTTATTGATCTTAGATGGAGTTATAGTACAATTAAACATTTTATTACACTCTTCACCTACACTTGAGACGAGCTTGTTAAGTGTACGTGCCTAGTCCACACTTGCAGGTGTTATGTTTAATAAACCCCTAAGTGTTTAATGAGTTGATGACATAAGAAATTTCATTTCTTCGGCCTGAGACATGGAATTATCTAGTCTTGTAGTTGTGAAATCAACAGGATTTGAGAAATTACCATTGGGAGATTCAATTCTTGGATGAAACTCTGCTTGGATTTCTGGGCTTAAAACAACTGGTTCATTTAAATCAACTAGAAATATAGGCCTCTCGATAATATCACTAGAAACCATTGGTGATACATGCTCACCAAAGACACTTTTTCCTACCACTGTTTCAACCTTTATTACATGTTTACGAACATTTCCATTTAGTGCCCAATCACAACTACAGAAGAAAAAATCAATCCCTCTATATATGACCTTGTACCAGGTACCCCGAGTGTTCTTATTTTGGCTACGTACAAAATATTCATTGTTATTTTTTTCATCACATACGCATTCTTCATCTGGGATTTCTTTTGCTTTGCTCTGGCATCTAGCTAATTGTTCATTGCATTTTCTAGGTTTTATAATACCAACGTCCTTTAAACGTTGAATATGAATGTAATAAGGCTCAACCTTTCCCAACACCACATGAATTAACTAGTCAATCCTCCTGTGGCATGTGTTGTTCTTCTCATCAAGGTAACTTTGCTTTAAGTACCTATGGTAGGACTCAATTGCATTATTAGTATCTTGATTTGAATGGGGAAACTTTATATAAGCTCGCTCCCACATATCTAGAAAATGAAGGAGGTTAGAGACAAAGTAGTAACTACAATATTGCAGTAGAGAAATAGAATATAATCATGACACAAAGTTACAAAAAAACTCTTACAAATTTTGTTGTTGTCTAGCCAGGTGGCTTTGAAATACTCCAAGAATGTTTTTTGATCATTGAATTCATCAAAGATCCTTGTAACTGCTTTTTGTATCGAGTTATCATCCATACATGAATGCATGATTTCTCCTAAAGCACGAAAAATTGAGATTCTATTTTCCTTTCCATGGACTTTGCTTAAAACATTCTTCATCATGCACGATGAACATGCCATACGCATAATAATATTGATGAATTGGTTAAACACCTGAAATAACATTATACCAAAGGAGATAAATATATGTACATATGTAATGGAACATTATTCTTCTCTAAAAATAAATACACAATTCAACTTAACGCCTCAATCTCAGCTGCAACATCATCTGTCATGAAAGCACGAACATGCCAATCAAGACGTTCTTTCATTCCGATGTTAAATAATGCTTATAACCATTTTTTAATATCCTCGGTAGTATTGCGCGATGAAATGACCCAAGCTATTGGGACACCATTGTGGTGTTTGTCGAAAACCATCAATGTATAAAGTTAATACTACATTACAATAACACATAGATATATTTAAAGTCCACACATAGGAAATCATTTTAATGATTATAATTAAATGAGATTCATGAGAAATGTGTACTCACCCCATACTTGTTTGTGCGGAATGTAGAGTCCATGGATATAACATTATTGTGTGAGTATTCCACCATCATCGATCGCATCCAGCCTGTTTGTATACCAATGATAAATGGAATGTTTTGCACAACATCTTGTTTTTGGTAGAAAAAAAACTTATCTGAAAATTTATTGTACCAACAATCCACACTAGTTGGATCACCTTGGTCCTTCACATATTCTTGTCTTTTTGATATCATTATACATGTTTAAAATATCTTGTCTTGTCACCAAAGCATCTCGAGCTATTCCTGTGTACAGTTTCCCAGATTCATGCTCCACATCATAGATTAATATATCCCATATCATTATGACATTAAAGCCATCTTCAATGATCTGCTTTACTCTACCTCGCATAATATATGTTAGATGTGGTGCATAATTGAAATTCTGAGGCCTACCAACTACATCCCTCCCATGACACACAACACCGGATTTATCAATATGCCTACATGTCGTATATGTAATAACAACATCATTTGGTCTAAGGCAAAGTCGACTCACAATGAAGTGGCATTGACAACCAACTTTAATACTTTGATGCAAACTACGTTTCTTCTTTGTAGTTGCAAGTGCAGTCATTGTAAGCCTATCAACTCGGACTTTACGAGTGGACTCCGGACCATATGCACAACAATACCTACCATATATATTTACAATGAATTATAAATACACATGCATGTTTTTATCAATTAACTCGAATGATAAATTAAAAAAAATCTAATCATGTTTCACATGATCAATGATGAGTAATTGTAAAGACTTACATAGCATACTCAAAATATGTGTCAAAATGAATATTTTTGATCTCCTCAACTTTTCGGGTTCGTCGAGTAGGCACAACAAATTGGGTAGGGGCAATTTCTCTCGCTTGCTCTCCTATGATAAAATCCTGAAGTCTACAATATGGAATAATTGCAACTTTGTCCCCCCAAATTTCTGTCCATGTCAAATCCTCAGCGGAAAACTCTACCATGTCTTCTGGATCTTCAACTTCCAACTGATTAATCTCCTCCCACTTTCCCATTGTAAGACCTTTACACAATCACATACAAAGATAAAATCTTTATAAAGTGTTATAATAGAACTTAGAAAGTATCATATCTTAAACCCAACACCTTCAATAGATCATGGTCATCTTATTTACCCACAACATCTTCTAACAAGTTATGCATAAAAACATTCCATAACACCAAATGACTACAAATTCTAAACCAACAACAATTTGAAACATAGTTAATCCCACTGTTAACCTGATTTATGTGTCTGCCTCATCCACTAGAATTGAGTCAGACTATCAAATCCCAAGTCGAAGCAGTTTACAGTGGAATTGTATTATGCGATGACAGTTTTGCTTTTGTGGCTAGTTGAAGAGCCTTAAGGGTTGAGAAGATATGCAACCCTACAAGTGAAAAGATTAATTTGAAATGAAATACTAGATGCCAAGCTTATTGTATTCAAATATAAGGGTAAAGGCAAGTTCCATTGGAAGCATAAGAAACAAGGAGAAGGATCTCAAGCTATTGGTGTGTGGCCTTCCTGTAAAATATTACTTCAATTTCA
This sequence comes from Larix kaempferi, assembly GCA_027924585.1. Lineage (NCBI taxonomy): Eukaryota > Viridiplantae > Streptophyta > Pinopsida > Pinales > Pinaceae > Larix > Larix kaempferi. Next base: position 10,097,389 of record BSBM01000146.1, read on the forward strand.
TGATGGATAGTAGTTAAATACGAATCAAAATTCTATCCCCAATTAACTTTAATTCCAATATAGATAAAGTTCAAAAGTGTACGAGGGAAAAGTGTAAATGATTCGTCAACTTGGACTTGGTATGGTAAACTTTGATAAGGATTTGTTCCAAGAATATCAAACTTAGTTTGACCATTAATCTAACTATTGAGAGGAGAACCTAAGAAACATGTATTCACTTAAAGAAACGGGGCAATACTAGTAATTTGACAAAATATCTTCAAGATATATACCATACTTATCGTGATACTAGATAAATTCAAAGGTAAGATGGATCTTTATTAATAAAACACAAATCTAAATGATATAATGTAACTATTAACTATAAGCCTTATAATGTGAAGAAGCTGTTGAAATAAAAGCAATAAAACATCAAAGTTTAAATTGAATACTATATAAACATGACAATTGTAAACTTGACATAAATATGACATCTATCCATTAAACCTTAAGTTTAAATGTTTGTCTAGCAATGTGCATTTTAACGTAACGTTTAAACATTTAAAAAGTTATTGAAAATTAAGCAAAACTTTTACATATACATATTTATTAAACATTTCATTTATGTTCCATTAAAAAAACAATAGATGTTATATTTCTACTTCATTAATTTTTTCACAATGACTGAGTGTTTGCATTGCGATTGGTTACAAATATTTATTCTTTATATTAAACCAAATCTACATGGTATTAGTATACACCATGTATACAGAAAATGAAGGATAAATGAGATGACAAAAAAATTAAACTAGATAAATGGAAGGGTTACAAGCATTTAACCCAATCCATTAGCTTAGTCGATTACTGCCTATGTTGTTGGGTATTTGGTTAGCTTCATGTATCCATATTATTGGGCACACTAGTTTACAACAACATGTTTATTAGAGGGATGCCATTTAGAAATGTGGGAAGCATATGTTAGGTTTATTTGTGAGGTTTTCCTTGGAAAAAATAATGGAATGAAACATTTCATTGAAAACTATAAATCAAAATCAAAATCAATATTGAGCTCATATATGTTGTGAATAGTTTTAAATGAATAACAATTGCAATAGAAGATAGTTAGTGCAGCACTAAATTTCACTATCAAAAAATTTAACTAGTTTTATTTTGGTTCAAATGCTTCTCGATTGACACGAATTGCACATGGCTTGATTTATGAGGGCACTTTCGTGTAACTAGTTCTCACAAAGGGATTTACTCCGTGAAATTCAACTAGGGACCAAAGTTGGACTCCATGAAGAAATGACTAGAGAGGGAATCAATGTTAGCCTGTTTTTTATGATGGGTTCATGTTAAGTTATTAGTTTCCACATGGCAATTCCATGCTTTGCATTGTGGGGGATTTGGCTTGCAAGAAACAACATGACATCCCTAAGATAATGGTTATCTTTCTAGGTATGCCATCAAATGAGATATTTTTATGGAGGGCATGTATATTTGAAGATAGTAGCATTTGTATTTAAGAGATAAACATTATATTTATTTCAAGTATGTAGGAGGAAAAGGGACAAATAATAAGGTTTTAAGCTTTATGGCTACTTTTGAAATGTGCAACCAAAAGAGGCAGCCTCCATGTTATCTTTTATGTTATCTTTTAGTTGTTGGACGCACTTAGATTCGTCTCACCCTTAGGGTTTTAATTTGAAGCCTGTTATATCTAGAAGACAGATATTGGTAATGGTGATTACGAAGACGACCGCAACAAATAAATGTAAATACAATTAAAAATAGATAAATATTAAATTAAATAAATGTAAATATCAATCAAAATAATTAAAAAAACATCCATCAATTTAAGTTTATTTTTTAAATTTAAGTTTCTTGCATCAAACCTCATTTTTTAATAGAGTTTATTTTTTAAATTTTAATAATGTATTAAACTTAATATAATATGTTAAAATTGATATTATAATTTTTATAATATGTTAAAATGAATAATCTAATTAAAAATAATTATGTTATAATTAACATTTATTTTTATATGTTAAAATTATCAATATCAATTTTATGTTTTAATAATTATATATATGTGATTTTAAAAAAATATTTAAATATTTTTTATGTTTTAATATATATATGTTTTGTTGAAATTTTTTTTTAATATTTAAATAAATACTTAATTTTAGATAATTTATAATTAAATTTCATTTATGTTTATAGTATAATCAAATTTACAAATGTATTATTTTGGATAGTTTCATGTTTTTGAATTATGATATATATAAATAGATTGTATTTTAATTATTAATTTATTTAAAGGTAATATTATTATTTTAATTAATTTAGATTTCCTGCTTCTCTCCACACAACTCTTGCACATTTCATTGAATTACATTTTTTAATATAAGCTAAATAGAAGATTAGAATCATTATTATTTAATGATGAAGTTTTTATTAATAAATGTAAATCCATTTTAATTCTAAATTAATTAAACATTTCAAAGAACTAAAAAAACAATTAATAAAATGAAAAATCCAAAAACAATTAAAATACAAAATTAATTAATTTTATTATTTAAATTAATAAAATGAAATATCCAAAAACAACTAAAGTACAAAATTATATTAATGTATTTATATATACTCTATTTTATTAATTTTATATCAAATTTAAAGTACAAAATTATATTAATGTGTTTATATATACTTTATTTTATTAATTTTATATAAAATTTAAAATACAAATTTATATTAATGTGTTTATATATACTCTATTTTATTAATTTTATATCAAATTAAAAATTAAAAAATTACAATATTTTCTCTTATTCTAAAAAACTATAAAACATCCTTCTTAATTATGATTGAAGATAAAATGTTAAAAAGTTACAATTACAATATTTTCATTAAAAAGGAAAAAGCTTTGAAATAATCACTAAAATTGATTGAAGATAAAATGGTTAAAATACAATTAAATTAAGGAAAAAAATAACTTTCTTTTCATCCACTACTTATTTTTAATATATAGTACATCTTAACCCTAAGTTGATAAGAAATAATTAATAAATTAATCAATACTGGAAAATGTCCATTGATTTATTTTTAGTATATAGTATACCTTAATCATAAGTTGATAAGAAATAATTAATAGTTTAGTCAATCCTGGAGAATGTTCATTTGAGAAAAAATTAAGGTGTCATTCTACAGGAGAAATGTGAAACTAATAAAAATAAAAAGTTTTCAAAACCAGAAACATTCAAAGAGATGGGAGAAAACATGATTTATATTGTGAAAGAGGAGAAAAATGGAAAGGGCTGGGATAAAGAATCTTGCGACAGCTATATTGATTGATTGACCAACCAACTAATGCTTCACTGCTCTAAATAGTAAAATTGAGGGGAAATTGATGAGTGCTGGTGAATGATGAGACGAGCCCTATCGAAAGAGGAGCCCCGGTTAAAGAGCTTGGTTACACAAATAAGGAGGAAACTCAATGATTTTACTTGATGAGGGAAGGGATGCATAAGTGCCCTAAATGCATCCATCTTAATTTAAAAACATAATCCAAAACTGTTGGATTCAGGACGACGAGTTGTGCCCTAAATGCATCAATCTTAATTTAAAAGCTTAATTTAAAAACTTAATCCAAAACTATTGGATTCAGGACAACAAATTGTGCCCCAAATGCATCAATCTTAATTTAAAAGCTTAATCCAAAACTATGGATTAAGGAAGACGAGTTTTCAAAAACAGAAACATTCAAAGAGAGGAGAGAAATCATGATTTTGATAGAGATGAGAGAATTTCTAACCGAATTGATCAATGCAATTGCCATTTCAAGGTGCGGCATGAAGACCCGTCTCATAGGGGAAAAGCGAACTGATCCATCAACAACATAGGACGAAATCTTAGTGAAGTTGTCGTAGGAGGTGCCCGAAAGAGTCTCTTGTCCATAGCTTTAGAAAAACTGGGGAGGCTTGAATAGCTTCGTAAGCCATGACTAGGTTGGTTAAATAAGCAACTGTAGATAGGACGTTGGTTTACTTCCCATTTTATTTTTATTTTTCCATGCCTTCTACCCATGCTACTGTAGACTATGACGCTGGTGCATGATATTGAGTGACTTTTACTATGACTACAGAAATAAGGTGCATGCTCTTTATCTTGATTGCCAAGGGTTAAGTGAAAGGAAGGAAATAAAGCCTCGTGCTGGTACAAAGTAATTAGGTGCTCGTGAAAGGAGGAAGGAAAGAGCTTAATGGTACTGGTTATGTTTCTTAGTTCGAAAATTATTTTAACCCAGGCGAGAACCCGTTTCAACCCTTTCTTAGGCGACCAGGACCAAGCCCGATGGAACATTATGAATCCTTTGGATCCCCAGCAAACATGGGTTGTATATAGGAAAAAACGCATCTAGGGCATAAGGAAGGCTATCACGCGGAAGGGATTTGGCTATTAGAAAATGCGATTTAGAAATTACCGAAAGGGGCATAGCCATGGCTTTTATATCGGCTTCAGGAAAAAGCTCTGGAAATACTCTGAAAAGGTTTATCTATTAAACCGAAAGCGGACGCTTGAACATAACTAAAAAAAAAAATATTTGCCATCCACAAATTAATTACCAGACAATGAACCAAATTATCACAAAACTGCGATAGCCAGAACACAAATGCAGAGCCGTAAATAAATAAAACCCCTACGTCGATATCCATTTTAAACAAGCCAACAGAAATACCAGAAATTGACAACACCTCGATTGGAATTGGCAGATTACAAAAATGGAGAGATATACGATACCTGGTAGAAGTGATATCTACTTGCTGTGCTGATTGCAAACTGGTCCTATTGCTTGCCTGTGAGCTGTGAGAATGAGAATGACATCGTTGTGAGCCGTGAGAATGACATAGCATGGAATGGACGGGAGATGAGAAGGCGGCAGAAGAGGTGGATGGTGCATTAACTCGAGTTGGTGAAAGATTAAGTGATTGAATATGCCCAAATCCAAGGCAAATCCATTTGAGTTGCTGGCGGATCATAGTCCGGACAGATCCCGTCAATTCACTGCGTGATGGCCAGGTTGACGGCGGAAAACCAAAACTTGGACGCGTTGGGCATTAAAGTGCTTGCGATGGCCAGCTTGCCGACGGAAAACAACTGTTTGCCGGAAAATGGATGCATCAACGTATGGATGACAGGCGATATGATCCATGACAAGCGATATGGGATGCCGCATGGGTTTGGGTTGCAGACCATCGGTGATCATTCTCCCCTGCCATCGTTCTCCATGCAAACCATCACGGAGCTACCCTGCCCGGCCTTGTACGGGTTCCTAGATCCTCCTCCTGAAATGACCTCCTAACAGATACTGTTATATGGTAAGGCACCCCGCAGTTACATTAAAGCCTCTACTGCGGGGTGCATATTGCTTGACAAACTCTAGAGTCTAAACTGTTTGTACATACATACACGCTGTGTTTTTATGTACAGACACACACGCTATGTTGTGTAGAAAACTTAGGCAACACGAAACCAAGGATGCACGTCCCAAGAATGCGAGAAGAACGAGCGAACACCAGGAGAAAGTGCACGCCAACCAAAAACCCAGTGGACACGCCGTAAAAATATATTGGTCAAATGAACGACGAAATCGTACAATACTTTCTCAAACCCAACCCTGGGAAAAAAACACCTAACGACATAAATATATACACAATGCACGGATATTAAATCATATACACAACATGTGGAGAAAGTAGTCCGCACAATTGTTTAAAGACTCGGCGCCATGTTATTTTGAAAAATTTAATATCCCATCATATACATGATATTCAACATCTCACTTTTATACTATGATATAAATTACACTTTCAATAAACCCCTAAAAAATACATACATATCACCAACAACTTTGAATAAGGTTTAGATTGGGATACTTGTCACCAACAACTTTGAATAGAGATTTGGATTATTAGTTTGTGATGTCATGCATGAAATCAATTTAATCCTTTTGCCATATTTTTCAACAAGTTTCTTCTCGTCATAGCATAATTCACGGACATAATATATGTATGTCTAGTATTTGACCAGATTTATAGAAAATATTGAACCTTACAAGTCAATTTTAATTCTGCTTTGAAGTAAAACATACATCATAACGTGCATGGTTCCCATTGCCAGTCAATTTGCTTACATCACAACACGGATGGTTCCCCATTGCCTTCAATGAAATGGTGAAAGCAATTGCGCACTAAACTGGCAATGTTTGACTTAAGTAGCCGCAAACATAAGTGGTGGTATAGTAGGTGATGGTGTGGGATAATTCGCACTCAAATCGTTTCGTTTTTTTGGAGATTTGTTCCTTACATTTGGTTATAAAAATTGGTGGAATTGTAGTTTCATTCCATTTACTGCGGAACTATGTCATGGAACTGTGTCTTTAGGGGTTTTGGCCCATTTTAAGATGATTCAGATCGTCCTCGAAATTCTATAACGAGAAGGGGTGGAACTGTGCCTCGCCTGAAAATTTTCCGTCACCCACAGGAGCGATTTGAGTGTCAGTTATCACACGCAATAGGTGATCACATATACAAAATTTTATTCCATCTTCTTTTTTGGTATTTAGAATGACTTTTTATTTATTTTTTATTCATTCAGTGTAATATTTTTTTGCTTTGAGCAATTATAATAATAATAACAATAATATATTTTGTATATTGAATTAAATATATCTTATTTTTTCTTATTTAAATTTATGAATTCTTACAAAGAAATACTTATTCTTAATTTATGAACTCCAAACACATATTCTTAATTATTAAATCTACTCAAACTTTAACCTAAACTTTTAACAATGTTATGAATCCTAACTATCATAATAAATATAATTAACAAATAATAATATAAGTGTAATTATTAATTTTTAATCTTTTATAAAATCATAGTAATATAAATCATAGTAATATATTATTATTATTTTTGTTTTATTTTATAAATAATATTCTTATGAGAACATTCTTTATTTGCAAATGTAGTGATTGTTATCTTTCATTCCTATCTTTAATGCAAATTTGATAACATAATTATAAACTTTTTGTCATCTTTGAAAACAGATCACTATATAAAAAATTATCATTTCATTTTATTTTATTTGTTTTTAATAAATTTACAAAAAAATTAAATACTATATATTTAAGGAAGGATATATCAATAAAAATTCTTAAATACAAAAAATTATGAATAATTAAGCTATAACCACTTATAACAATAAAACTAAAACTCATTTTCCTTTACAACTAAGTTATAACAATTTGCAAAAACATAAGTTATAATTGGTGACAACTGAACTATAATTACTTACTAATACAAAACTAAAACTTATATTTCTTTATATTGAGCTATAATCATTGGTAACAACACAACCAAATCTAAAATCAGATTATGTGACAAACACAAATAAATCTTTGTAATATCAAGTATGCCAATTTATTTTTATTTTTATTTTTATTTATTTATATTTAAATCACTTTAGAAACAAATATTGTGTTTGTTTATCTGGACATTATATAAAAACAATTATTATGTGAAATTTTTTAAGTTTGCAACCTATTTTGTTGAAGAAAAACCAAAGCCACTAGGTGGCAATGTCCTCGACATTGCACCTACATTGATTGGTTCTTTGCAATTGAGTAATGAAATTTGAAGTTGGAGTAGCACATTGGAAAACACATTACCTCTATATATGTATATTGTCCGTACACAAGTAAATAAATACCTAAGATTTAGAGTACTAAAGGCTTGCATGATAACCAAAACAACACATATCACAAACGTCCCTTCCCCAAAGAAGCATGGACACTAAAAAGACCTATTAAGTCACAAAATTTTCAAAATCTTTGACGGTATAAGTAATCTAAAACAAGAAATAAGTAACAAGTATGGCTTAACTAATGCAAATAACACTTGCATTTCAATATAGGATTGCTCTAATATCAGTCAAGTGGTTATAAACAACAATTTCTTCTATTAATATAATAATTGATTAATGACAATGTTAATAAACTTGATTTATTTTTTTTATCTAAAATTTATTTTCAATATTGTTTTTAACATTTTAAAATAATATTTTTATTTAAAATCGAGGTTTTTTTTTTTAATTGATAAAAGTGCAAATATCAAATTCAATTTATAACTTGTTCTTCACCGTATGCTTTTTTCTTTAATGGAACAAGACAATACCAATCAACATGTGTTTTTTATTTGATGAGGCAAGATAATATCGATATACTCTAATGGATGTAGTTTGATCTCCTGGTAACTTTGTGAATTATTTTGCTTTACATGGTGTACTTTAGATAATGCTTTTATCATTATCGTGGTTGCATGAGAGAGAAGAGAGCGAGTTCTCTCTTAGACTGTTGGTCTCTATGATCTTATACCTGAGTTGTTAACTTTGAATTGGAAAACATGATTACGCCCCAGTGATTCCTTTAATTATTTTCTTACAAATACCAAGGAAAATCCAACACTGTAATGTTTTTAATATTAACGGATAACCCTACAGAAATGGTGAGGAAACCTCCTAGAAGAGAGCTGACCCACTCTTAATAGCTATATTATTTTTAGCCTGATATGTGCACAGACCCAAGAGAGGGTGCAACTCTATGATTTTCTTTTAATATACAGATAGTATATATGTGAGATTTAATGAAGAAAGGGCAGTCCTCTGTCCCTTGGTTAAATAAGTGTGAGTTAGGATGAGGGCGTAGCCCTCTGGTCTTTCTTTCAATATACATAAATAATTATGTAAGAAAGGACGCAACTCTGTGCTATAGTCTTCATTATTCTACTTCGTGGATGAAGGAGGAGAAGGCATAGCCTTTAACATAATCTATGACTTCATTTTTAATATTCATACATGACTGGGATGAAGTCAATAAAGACGCACCCTTGAGATGGATGCCTTGATATATTCTAAATACATCATCCTGAGAACAAGCTTGTGAGGGCGCGGTTCTGGAAGTCAAACTCCTTACATATTCTTCCCTTACTGGAAGTTAAATGTACAGTATGGAAAAATCCATTTCCTTTGTTTGTCAAAGTCACGTAAATGACTGCAAAAAAAAAATTAAATAAAATGTTCATAAAAATAGGAACAATCAAAGGCTGTTATATAAATAATCGTGCCAGCCAATTCACCTACTATTACCATCCCCTTACCCAGTCAATTGAAATGTTATGAACCGAGAGAAAATAATAACAGCTTTAGTTTTTCTTTACGACGGCAAGAGTTTTTCCATACGGTAGTAACATGATACAATCTTGACATGGATATCTCAAAATATTGCAAGAAAGCAACAACCCAGCAACCGAGTTTTTTTTATTTTTTCATCCATAAGCTTTGATCTCTAATTGCATCTACGTTTATGTTGAAGACTATCGTTACATCTCTGGTAAACCAGTATATATATACCCTTATCGAAGGTCCCTACGTATATCAGATAGAGCTGGAATCAGCATTAAGATGTCTACAGTCGTTTCCCATCAAGCTGTTGAGGATCTCTATCGACGCTCGTATGGTGCCAGATTCAACTATATTAATTGATGGAGGTTATGCATGAATTTTGGGATTTAGTCAGTGAGGAATTTATCCGGTGAGGACTGCAGGATGGTTCAGCTTTCAGCTTTTATGTTTTGACATTCAAGCGTTATGTTCATCACCCAAGGCGCTTTCGTTTAAGCTCTCCTCGGTATCAGTTCATTTCCCTCAGCTCCTTTTTGCGTCAATGGAAAAAATAGTTAAAGACTGTTGAAGCTCGTATTATAGATCTAGCATTGTGTGGAAACGGTTGAAGCTCGCTATGTTGATTTTGTTATTTTTCAGTTTTTGTAGAGCTTCTGTTTAGGTTTACGACATTGAAAGCTAGGATGGTATATCGAGGGGATGAAGAGGAGAGGCTGTCAATGCACAAAATGTTGCAGATCTTCCCTAAAATTCCCCACATATGGAATTAAGATCTTTTGCGCATGCACGGACTGAGAGTAATAAATATTTTCTCAGATAAAGATCTTTTATTTGCATGCGCATTGCCTAAGTTATTCTTCATTCTAAGGTCTAGATCTGTTTTTCCCCTTGTGATAATTCTACTCTGAGTATTTTAGTCAAACTATACATTATCTTTTGGTCAGACTTGAGTCACAGCCAATTCTTGTTTGAGTGAGTAATTGTCCAAATTGCCAAATGTTTTACCAAACACAAATTATATTTTGTTGTATGGTAATGTCTTTATTTTAATCTTATGTGGAGGATCATGTTACACAAATTTTATATTTTGTTGTATGGTAATATCTTTATTTAATCTTATGTGGAGGATCATGTTACACAAATTATATTTTGTTGTATGGCAATGTCTTTATTTTAATCTTATGTGGAGGATCTTGTTACATATATGCAGGGGAATATCCATTGGTTTCAAACTCTCTGCTAAGTGTCTATGCAGGTTCAGGAATTAGAATTTGTACATAAGCATAAATATGAACTTCATGTCTTCCCACAAAAAGAGAGGTCGATATGATCAAAATTGAATTGGTCGTTCGAAGCTCAAACTATAAGAAGTTTGATGATTTCCATATTTATAAGTAGATCCAAAATGTTTTAATCACACTTATGGTTCATGCATTATTATTTTGTAATTAGTCCATCTAAATCCAAATTCTTCAATCTCAACTACCAAATATAAATTAGGTTATATATAAATGCCCAGAGGAATTTTGAAATCTTGACTGAGTCTTTTCTCACAAAGAAAAAAAAGTCGATATAATCAAGATTGAATTGGTAGGTAAACTCATCTAAATCCAAATTCTTCAATCTCCACTACCAAATATAAAATTAGGTTTTAATATATATAAATGTAGAGAAGAATTTTCAAATCTTGAGTGAGTCTCTTCTCAAAAGGTCATTATGATCAAAATTGAATTGATACTTAAACTCATCTAAATCCAAATTCTTCAATCTCAACTACCAAATATAAAATTAGGTTATAAATAAAACTTTGATAACATTTTAATTAATATACGTATCAAATTTAACTCAAAATTTGAACTTTGCCTATTCGCACAAAAAGAAAGGTAGATTATGATCAAATTGGTATGTTTTTTTAAACTCAAACTATACGAAGTTTGATGATTTTCATATTCAAATTATAAGAATTTTGATGACTTTCATATTTATTCATTGACCTAAAATGTTTTAAAAATGTTTTAATGATAAGAAGATTCATGATTTTGCTCAGTGAGGGAGTGTGCAATTTTTGCACACGGGGGTCAACTTTGGAAAATCATCCAGTCGCTAGCGTTCTTGGCCAGAACCTACCTAGACACACTTGCATGACTCCCCGGAACCCAGTTTTGTTGCACGGTTGGAGTTCTACGCCCCCGGCAGGTATCCAGCAGGTGTCCCTGAAGGCCTTTTGGATGCCAGACGGGACGAGCCATAGAATTAAGACTGTGGCTCGAATCTACAAACTGTCGACTCCGTTGGATTTAGCATGCCGGTATAGTGCTAGGGGTGCCCCTCCCCTCTGGCTCGGTGGCCCCTCCCTCATCTTGTACGTCCATCTTGGAAACTAGGGTTTTGCTCAGTGAGGGAGTGTGAAATTTTTGCACACCGGGGTCAACTTTGGAAAATCATCCACCAGGCACTTGTGGCTAGCGTTCCCGGCCGGAACCTACCTAGACACACTTGCATGACTCCCCGGAACCTGGTTTTGTTGCACGGTTGGAGTTCTACGCCCCCGGCAGGTATCCAGCAGGTGTCCCTGAAGGCCTTTTGGATGCGAGACGGGACGAGCCATAGAATGAAGACCGTGGCTCGGATCGACGAATCGTTGACTCCGTTGGATTCAACACACCGGGATAGTGCTAGGGGTGCCCCTCCCCTCCGGCTCGGTGGCCCCGTCCTCATCTTGTACGTCCATCTTGGAAACTAGGGTTTTGCTCAGTGAGGGAGTGTGCAATTTTTGCACACGGGGGTCAACTTTGGAAAATCATCCACCGAGCATTCATGGCTAGCGTTCCCGGCTGGAAACTACCTAGACACACTTGCATGACTCCCCGGAATCCAGTTTTGTTGCACGATGATGATGATGATGGGGACGGTGATGGTGATGATGGAGATGGTGATGGTTCTGTCTCGCATCCAAAAGATGGAGATGGTGATGATGACGAAGATGGTGATGATGATGAAGATGGTGACGTTGATGATGATGGTGATGGTGCTGAGATTGATGGTGATGGTGATGGTGCTGAGATTGATGGTGATGGTGATGGTGATGGTTCTGTCTCGCATCCAAAAGATGGAGATGGTGATGATGATGAAGATGGTGATGGTGGTGAGGGTGATGGTGATGGTGATGGTGATGATGATGGTGATGGTGGTGAGGTTGATGGTGATGGTGATGGTGATGATGGAGATGGTGATGGTTCCGTCTCGCATCCAAAAGATGGAGATGGTGATGATGACGAAGATGGTGATGATAATGAAGATGGTGATGGTGGTGAGGTTGATGGTGATGGTGATGGTTCTGTCTCGCATCCAAAAGATGGAGATGGTGATGATGACGAAGATGGTGATGATGATGAAGATGGTGACATTGATGATAATGGTGATGGGGGTGAAGTTGATGGTCATGGTGATGGTGACGATGATGAAGATGGTGATGATGATGAAGGCGTTGATGATGATGGCGATGGTGATGAAGATGATGAATATGGTGATGATGATGACGATGGTGGTGAAGCTGATGGTGATGATGGAGATGGTGATGGTTTCGTCTCGCATCCAAAAGATGGAGATGGTGATGATGATGAAGATGGTGACGTTGATGATGATGGTGATGGTGGTAAGGTTGATGGTGAGGGTGATGGTGATGATGAAGATGGTGATGGTTCCGTCTCACATCCAAAAGATGGAGATGGTGATGGTGATGAAGATGGTGATGGTGATGAAGATGGTGATGATGATGAAAATGGTGACATTGATGATGATGGTGATGGTGGTGAGGTTGATAGTGATGGTGATGGTTTCGTCTCGCATCCAAAAGATGGAGATGGTGATGATGATGAAGATGGTGATGGTGGTGAGGTTGATGGTGATGGTGATGGTGATGATGGAGATGGTGATGGTTTCGTCTCGCATCCAAAATATGGAGATGGTGATGATGACGAAGATGGTGATGATAATGAAGATGGTGATGGTGGTGATGATGGTGATGGTGGTGAGGTTGATGGTGATGGTGATGGTGATGGTGATGATGAAGATGGTGATGGTTCTGTCTCGCATCTAAAAGATGGAGATGGTGATGATGAAAACGATGGTGATGATCATGAAGATGGTGATGGTGATGATGATGGTGATGGTGGTGAGGTTGATGGTGATGGTGATGGTGATGATGAAGATGGTGATGGTTCCGTCTCACATCCAAAAGATGGAGATGGTGATGGTGATGAAGATGAAGATGGTGACGTTGATGATGATGGTGATGGTGGTGAGGTTGATGGTGATGGTGATGGTGATGATGAAGATGGTGATGGTTCCGTCTTGCATCCAAAAGATGGAGATGGTGATGATGACGAAGATGGTGATGATGAAGATGGTGATGGTGGTGATGATGGTGATGGTGGTGAGGTTGATGGGGATGGTGATGGTGATGGTGATGATGAAGATGGTGATGGTTCCGTCTCGCATCCAAAAGATGGAGATGGTGATGATGACGACGATGGTGATGATCATGAAGATGGTGATGGTGATGATGATGGTGATGGTGATGATGATGGTGATGGTGGTGAGGTTGATGGTGAGGTTGATGGTGATGGTGATGGTGATGGTGATGGTGATGGTGATGGTGATGATGAAGATGGTGATGGTTCCGTCTCGCATCCAAAAGATGGATATGGTGATGGTGATGATGATGAAGATGGTGATGTTGATGATGATGGTGATGGTGGTGAGGTTGATGGTGATGGTGATGGTGATGATGAAGATGGTGATGGTTCCGTCTTGCATCCAAAAGATGGAGATGGTGATGATGACGAAGATGGTGATGATGATGAAGATGGTGAAGTTGATGATGATGGTGATGGTGGTGAAGTTGATGGTCATGGTGATGGTGATTATGATGAAGATGGTGATGATGATGATGGTGATGGTGATGAAGATGATGAAGGCGTTGGGGAATTTATTTATATCTAATGTATTTGACTCTAAGAACCTCTCATGTGTGATTATAAAAAAATCAAGATTCCCTCAACCCCCAAACATGCCCTTTCAAAGAATTTTTTATATTTGAGTGTGGTATGGGTGCCAACATGAGGTTTTGTCTACTAAGGATGGATCTTGGCATCTTGATCATGGTTGGGGTGATGACAATGAGGTTCATATGAATCCAATGAATCTTCCATGGATCATGGGGTAAAATGATCTCTCAAGTATTATTGCATGTGAACTTGCACGTACCAAGCTACAACAAATCTTTCACAGGAGTGGATTTGTCTATGTGAATAGATAAGTGAAAAGATTTTAGCAAAAAGACCTATCAATTTTAACTTGGAAGTATGGGAAATGTTCAAAGTGGGATTGAGAGGCTTGATGGTGATTGTAGTAGTGGGCATGGTATTGGTGAGAATGATGTCATGATAGTGGAATTAAACATTAATATGGTGACCCTAGAGCTTGGATCCTAGCCTAGAAACACGAGAGCCTAGCCTAAAAACCCTAGTTGGTAGCATAAACCCTAGTTTGTATTCTAATCACAATGAAGCCCTATTATGTAGCCTAAGTTCTAGCCCTAAATTATAATACATGTAAAGATTAAATCATTTTCATTGTACATATATATTCATGTGCATACATTTGAATCCAAGCCACTATACACATATATGCATAGTTTCTCATCTATATAGCAAGGGTGTATACAACTAGAAAACCGTTGTACCTAGCACCGGATACCTAATTTAGAAATGTAATGGTTTGAAATTGGTTGTACCATGAAGATTTTTATATGGTGGATATGCACACCTATGGAAACCTTCTCAATGGATGGAAAACCTAATATTATCATAACATTAGTAAAGCTTACTCCAACATGTAGTAATGCTTACATGTTCTAGTGTTGATGGAGCACTAATGGATGCATGCAACTTGATGAGGGTGTATTTGTGACTCCATTGATGTAATGCACTTGTCCTAAATGTCTTTAACAAGTGTCTGAGTGTCCAATAGATGAATTATGATGTCCTAATACCCCTCTATCCCTTCCAGACAAAATTCGACAACATTTGGGGTATTGGGGTAACAAGCTAGCGTGTTGAGGTGGATATAGCCTAAAAAATACACCTCATAGTAGCCATTTATTGTAATTTCAACTATACATGTGTTTAAGTCAACGTGTCTACATAAAATTAGATCGCTATCACATAATGATAAATTAAGGAAGTCCTAATTGTAAATGGTAGTGGATGTGATGGTCATCAAATCAAAGGTGGCTATATCCGTGAGTGAGAATTAATGAGCTAGCTATACATCATGCTCAAGGTTGTCCTATTTGTATGGTGACAATTGATTAAGAAATGATTCCATAACTTGGTTATTAATTTGTTGCATGATCTTAAGTGGACAAAATGGTAAAAATAAATACTAGTGACGACATTTCATTATGTAGAGTATGGCCTTTTTGGATCTCATTATGTAGAGCTATTAAAAATAATGTTGGATCTCATTTTAACCTTTTGACGACAATGGACATTTTCTATTTTTAAGTGTTCTTTTCCTAGTACTCAAGTTCCCAATATATATCTTATGTGCCATGAGGTGTGATTTGTCCATCCATTTATTCTGTTTGTTTTTAGATTAATTCTCACACATGATTTTGTTTGAGTTAGCCTACGTTTACAATGTTTTCTTAACATAGATACCATAAGAAACTTTTACATGTGGAAAGATAAACCAAGTTGAACTATGATATCCAACTTCTCTTCTAAGCTCTAGGTAAAACCCAAATTTACACAACATCACATCATGATACACACAACATCACATCATGATACACACAACATGAGACAACCACATTAGCCTTGGTCACATCATGACACCAAGCCACTTTCATTAACGACACAAAATGAAAATTGCACTAAAGATCCTAGTTGCCAACCATGTCCATGTTGTGTGTATTGCAAATTGCACTGAAAATCCATGTACATTGAGGCTACAAAACTCATCCAAACATATACAATTTATGGAGAATAGTGGAACATGTTGATGTATATGTAACTTCGGAATGTATTTCATCTATGTATTTTATATATATTTATTGTACCCTTAATAGAGATGTGTTATTCCTCTATAAGAAAGTGTCGTCATGTGGATTGACAAGTGTCGCAAGTGTGTGTATTTGCCGATGGGTTATTAGACCACCATGTGTGGGGTCGGCCCTGAAATATATATTATAATGTGGATGTACCTAGCTAGACAAGTCGGCCCCATAAGGTCACTGGGAAAACAGATTAGTATAAATAGAGATCAGGTGATCTCTATTTAGATCACTCGAAAAAGTATCTCACTCTCACTCAGAAAGTGGCGCACTAGTGAGGAGGAGGATCATCTGCTTCTAGGAGACTATCTCAAGTGTATTTTGGTTGTACTTTGGTTGAGCCATTGCTCTCTCTATCTCTGAGGAAGTTGTGGGGTTTTTCACCTTAGGGTTTTCCCCATGGAAACTCTGTGTCTCTTGTCTCTCATGCTTTTGATTCTTGTGATGCTTGTCATGCTTATTGTGATTGTTATGCATTGATATACTGTATATGTTATTCTCTCAGTAAAGATCCTAGAGTATTGTGAATTAATACTCAAAATTTAACATGGTATCAGAGCTAACCTGAGAAGAAGACATTTTGCAGTGACGGAAACTTGAGTTTCTTGTTTATTGGGTTTCTCTCCACATATTTTGGAAAAGAAGTATAGTAGATTGAATCTACTCATCAAGGTGCATCTATCTGTCCAATCAGAATTCAATTCCGAGCATTTTTAGATTTGGCCCTAAAACTTAGGGTTTCCACAAAAATAGGAATTTCTTGAATCTGAAGGCACAGCTGGAAGCGCCTTGCAAAAATCGAAGTTTAGAGCTTTGGATCGAGATTTTTGGCTGGGTAGATCTCCGGGAAACTCAAACCCTAATTCAGGGCTCTCCCTAGTGAACCCGGGAGGACAAAAAGGCAAATCTGAAGGGTAAAACTTTGCTGATCTCAATTTCTGAATGCACCAGGCTGATCATATCATCAAGGTGCATCTTTCTATCCTTTCAGAAATTTGAAATTCACATTTTGAATTTTTAGGGGTTTTTCGACAAACCCTAATCCGGGACCAGATCCAGTTTTCAGCATTTCAAGTGGTAAGACCTAAATCTTTTCTATTTCCATTTGAAGTACTCTTTAAGATGTCTCACCACACCAAGCTTGAGGATAAGCTTGAAGGGGATGATAAATTCTGAGCTTGGAAGTATAGGATTGAGTTAATCCTGGAAGAGAATGAGTTGGACTCATATATAAAAGAAGACATCCCTATCCCAGAGGATGAAGAGGCCAAGGTATTGCATAAGAAGAACTTGGTCAAGGCAAAGAGAATCATTGCTGATTCTATCAAATATCATCTCATACCCTATGTGTCTTCTCTAAAGACACCCAAAGAGATGTTTGACTCTTTGACCAAGCTATTTGAAGGGAAGAACATAAATCAAAAGATGACCCTGCGGAACCAATTGAAAGGAGTAAAGTTTCAGAATGGAGAAACCATTCAATCTTATTTTTCAAGAGTATCCCAGACCAAGGAACAACTAGAAGCAGTAGATGAAATGGAGGAGAATGGTGAAGTTGTCATGACCACTTTGAATGGCCTACCTAGGTCATGGGACTCCTTCATTCAAGGAATCTGTGCAAGAAAGAAGTTGGTATCCTTCAACAGATTGCGGGAAGAATGCTCTCAAGAAGAAGCTAGACTTGTAGCTCGTGAGGAAAAGATGGGAGGTGAAGATCAAGCTCTTGCAGCACACACCAAAATAAGCAAGCCCAAGAAGGACGCTCTCGCTACAAGAGATCCTATCAAAAGAATAAGAAGGAACTAAGATGCTTCACATGCAATGAGAAGGGTCACTTTGCTTCAGATTGTCCCAAGAACAAAAGGGATAATAACAACAACTCCAGTAAGAAGAAGATGGGCAGCAAAAGAAGGTTTCATGCTCATGTTGCTAAAGATGATGAACCCCCAAAGAAGAAGGCTAGGGCAGAAAGTGATAGTGATGATGACTCATCAAGTGAAGAAGAGTATGTTCTGATCTCTGCTCTCACAGGTACTATCTCCCATGGTTGTAATGATTGGTTAATTGACAGTGGGGCTTCCAAACACATGACTGGGTTTAAGGAATCTTTTGTGAACCTATCTGAACATGAATCACCCCATAAGGTGAAAATTAGGGATGATTATCAATACCCAATCAAAGGAAGTGGTGAAGCCTCCTACAACCTAGATTCTGGAAAATCTTTGAAGATGAAAGAAGTCCTTTATGTACCCGGGCTCAAGAAGAACTTACTCTCCATCTCTGCATTGGATGCAAAAGGTATGAGGGTTGCATTTGTGGATGGCCAAGTCCTAATGTTGCCAAAGGGAAGGACCATAGATGATGCAGTAGTGATTGGAGAGCAAGAGGGAGGTTTGTATAAATTGAAGGGACAACCTGAACATGCCATGATACATGAATCCATGGAGTGTGATGAACCTGCAATAATTAATTAATGCAAATACACGAGATATCAGAAATAATAGAACTCAGAATCACTTTTGTATTGATCACGGGCCACTTCGAGGGGGCAACCTCCTTTGAGCAAGCTCAATACAATTAACTTCACAGTGCCTTCATAGGCCTCAACACACACTTATATACTAAGTCTAGGCACCAATACCATGGGTCAATACTATGTGTCAACACAAACCATATGCTAAGTCTAGGCGCCAATACTATGAGTCAAAACCATGGGGCATATAATACTATGGGACGAATTACAAAGCATATGCGTCCAATACTATGGGTCAATACTATGGGCTAATATAAACTATGGATCAACAAATGGATCAACAAATACTACGGGACGACTTACAAAGCATATGCGTCCAACAACAATATACTAACAAAGTAAAGACATAGGTTCCTAACATCCCCTCTCCCTTAGAAAAAGCTTTGTCCTCAAAGCTTTAGATGTGGAAATTGATGCAAAATCTGAAGGAGTGGGTCCCCTGTAGCATCCTTGGGTTGCATTCTGAGCCACTGGCGCCTTTGGAGTTTCAGGGAGGATTGCATGGAAGGCTGTAGACGAAGAAGAACCATATCAACGATGTGAAAAGTGCGCTCAGAACGGTGCTGATCGGCTTGTTGTTTCGGTCGAATTCTTGCCATGTGAAAATTGTCCTGCAGAATGAGAAGAAGCTGATTACGGTTTTGAAGAATTGAGTCAATTGCTTGAACTAGGGAGCTGCTGAAGGTGTATGGAAGAAGAACTGGTGGTGCATGTACAAAGACTACTTCATATGGTGTCCTTTGAGATGTGGTACTATACCACTGGAGCGCTTCTAGGAAATCCATAGAAATAGTGGTCCAAATCTGTGGAGGGATGGGTAAGGGTTCGAGCAGTCCTGAAAGGAGGGTCGTTTCACCCTTGTTGACCTGGAAAGTATCACAGTCAACCACCATCCATTGAATTGTCATTTTGAGTCCCTGCCAAAAGAAGTTACATTGTTTCTGGTCATACGTTTTGAGGAACCCAGAGTGCCCTACTGATGAAGAAGCATGGAGTTCATAGAAGAGATAGCCCCGTTGAACAGATTGCAACCAATTTGGAACAAGCAGAGAAATAGATGTAAGAGAAACTAGGTCTTCAAATGTGTGAGGAGGAGCATCTTCCACCATATTGTCCTTACCCTTCTGGTAAGTGGTCGCATAGTCACAACCCATGAGTTGGATAACCCATTTTAGGTGTGTTGGGGAGGAAACCCGTTGTTCCAGGAAAGTTTCCAAACTCTGGAGATCAGTCTTGATGCAGAAACAATTCCCCAATAGGGATGGCTGCCACGTCTGGATTGTATGCAAAATAGTCATCATTTCCTGCTGAGAGGTAGATGCGGCTAAATTCTTACCGGAAAGGTCTCTTGAAGGCAACAAGCTCATTGGTTCAGCAAAGACACCTGCATATCTATCCAAGGAAGTAGTGGAGACTGTTGATGGGTGCATCTTAATGGAATGGAGCTGAGCGATGACACCATGTGAATTATTCTTAAGTATTTTTTCCAGGCGATGTGAACTGATGATGTAGAGAGACACTGGTTGTAATCCCATAAATTTTTGTTGTGCCCCATTGACTGAAAACTGCATCCAAAGTTCAACAAAATCCCATAAGATGGGGCCAAGTGTGCGTAACCATTGAACGCCCAAAACCACATCACATCCGCTTAAGGACAAGGAAAACATGTGAGAGCGCAGGTTATAATCTTCCATAGAGATACGCACATTGTGACACTTCCCCTTGCAAGGTAAGGTGCCCCCATTGGCAACCATGACTTCAAAGTTGGAGCAAGGATGGACAAAACAATCAGCCTGTTTGGAAATCTGAGGATCAATGAAGTTATGAGTGCTACCAGAATCAATGAGTATGGTAAGAGGGAGCTTCTTGAAGTATCCCCTGACTCGCATTGTTTGTGGGGTGGTGACGCCGGTTACAGCATGGAGAGAGATCTCGGGTGGGTCGTCCTGATATGGGGTGTCAACAGGCGGGTGTTGAATGTTGACCTAATCATCTATTGTATATGGATCTTCTTCATCAAGTTTTGAGGCAGGCAGAGAATCCACATCCAAGAGATAGATATTTTGTTGAACACATCTATGTCCCTGAGTGAATTTCTCATCACAATTATAACAAAGCCCGTTTTCTCGGCGTGCCTGCATCTCTGTTTCAGACAATTGCTTGATAGGAGTTGGTTGAGGAGCAGGCATGATGGGAGGTCGTTGGGAACCCATATTTCTGAAGGGAACAAAGGTGGGTTTGGAGCGTTGTTGAGCTGCGATCTTGTCCTCAACCAGCTTAGCCAACCCTAGGACTTCCATCATTGTGTTGGGACAAAACATTTTGACCTCTAAGCGGATTTCATCCTTGAGACCACTGATAAAACAACTCCTGTAGAATTCATCGGACAATCCTTCTGTGTGATTGGCTAGTTTCTCAAATTCCGTCTGATACTCTCTCACTGTGCCAGTTTGGTGAAGTTTAGTGAGTGCTCCTGTGAAGTCGTCAAAAGAACTAGGACCAAATCGTGACAAAAGGAGTTGGCAAAAATCTGTCCAGTTTGGCTCGGGATGAGCTTTGATGTACCAATGGTACCATTGAAGGGCTTCCTGTTCCAAATGAAAGGGTGCAAGTGGAACTTTCTGAACATCAAAAGTATTATGCAGACTGAAATATTGTTCTGCTCGGGATATCCATCCAGTCGGATCAGTACCATTGCAGTGAGGAAAATCAAGCTTTGGCCCACAAAAATTGCTGGAAGAAGAGAACCTGGTGGCTGCAAAAGATTCTAGCTGTCGGTTATTGTTCATGGCTGAATGTTGAAGATGGAGGCTGAGAAATTTTTCATCCAGATCTTGGAGTTTGGTTTGGATGGCTGCAAGTGCTTCCTCCATGGTGTTTTCTCCTGTGAGAGTGACAACCATAACCAGTAATTTTTTTATTTTTTATTTTTGTGGGGGCGGGGGGGAATGGATAGAAAAACACAAACACAAGCTTATTTAGTAAGGGGAAATTTTGATTTGGGAAAAACTTGGAGGGGTAATTGGGGTTTGACTAGGTTTTCGACACTTTCTGAGGGACAGGGAAGCAAAAAATGGGGATTTCAGAAGCGGGAACTCTATGGTAAAATTTGAAGGCAATCGAGTGAAAAATGAAGAAGTTATGGCAAACCCTAAAAATAGACAAATGTGGGATTTCTGGTCTTGGAAAGTGGAATTTGGGATAGGGTCTTCATGAATGAAATATGCAGAATGGGATTGCAGGGATGTCAGTGAAGTTTCAGGGAAAACAGAGTTGAAATAAGGGAGATATGGTCGAAAAACAGGATTTTTTTATTTTTATTTTTATTTTTTTTTCTTCAAAAATGGATCGGCAGTAGTGGTGCGGAAGGGATCCGCAATAGATGGATCTGCAACGGCGCGAAAGGGATCGAAAATGGCTGGATCTGGAACGACTTTCAGAATAGATCTGAAATGGCTAGATCTGGAGCGGAAGTGATCGACAACAGTTCAACTGAAAATAGATATGGACCCAGGTATGTACGGCTTCCTAACAGTTCAGGTGTTTCACTCGGCCACCAATGTTGTCTGACGGCTTGCGTATTGGGGCAGTACCCCTCACTCCATGGCTCAGGTAAAACTGATAACCGCTTTGCCACAAACGACAGCTCTTGGTTTACCTCACGGGTGGAAACTAGTCAATCAGGTAGGGGTCGTTGCCCTTTTCACTGGCAGGTCCTCTCAATGGGCCAGCTACTTTGGGGTTCCTGTGGTACTCCTCACAATGAGTTTTAGGGATTATGCCCAAGTACTTCCCACAGTTAAGCGGATAGGGATTATTCCCAAATCCTAAGCTGCAACAAATGCGAAAAAAAATTTGGCAGAAATTCCACCCAACGAGCCCAAGAAAGTGCTCTGATACCAGATGTGATGAACCTGCAATAATTAATTAATGCAAATACATGAGATATCAGAAATAATAGAACTCAGAATCACTTTTATATTTATCACGGGCCACTTCGAGGGGGCAACCTCCTTTGAGCAAGCTCAATACAATTAACTTCACGGTGCCTTCATAGGCCTCAACACACACTTATATACTAAGTCTAGGCACCAATACCATGGGTCAATACTATGTGTCAATACAAACCATAGGCTAAGTCTAGGCGCCAATACTATGAGTCAAAACCATGGGACATATAATACTATGGGACAACTTACAAAGCATATGCGTCCAACAACAATATACTAACAAAGTAAAGACATGGGTTCCTAACATGGAGCCAAGTGAACTTTGGCATAGAAGACTTGCTCATATGCACTATATGGCACTTCCAATTGCAAGCAAGGTTGTAGAGGGTCTTCCTGAAATCAAGACCAAACATGAAGGTGTCTGCAAAGGATGTGCAAAAGGTAAGAACATTAAGAAGGCTTTCCCAAGCAGTGAAAGCAAGGCAAAGGATATCCTAGAGATCATCCACTCAGATGTATGTGGTTCTATGTCATCAAGTTCTCTTAGTGGGTATGTTTACTATGTCTCATTTATTGATGACTTCTCCAGGAAGACTTGGGTATACTTCTTGAAGAAGAAAGATGAGATGTTTGATAAGTTCAAGGAATTCAAAACCTTGATGGAGAATCAAACTGACAAGAAGATCAAAACATTCAGATCCAACAATGGTGGAGAATTCACCTCAGGTGACTTCAAGAAGCTTTGTAGTGATTCAGGGATTAAGAGGGAGTTGACTACTCCTTATAATCCTCAAAAAAATGGAGTTGCAGAAAGGAAGAACAGAACTATCATGGAAGCAGCAAAGGCAATGTTGCATGACCAGGATCTACCTATGCATCTATGGCAGAAGCAGCTAGAACAACTGTATATGTGCAGAACAGAACACCCCACAAGATATTGGACAATAAGACACCAGAAGAGGTCTTTTATGGTAACAAACCTGAAGTCAGCCATCTCAGAATATTTGGTTGTTCAGTATACACTCATATTCCAAAGGAAAAGAGGACTAAACTAGATCCTTCAGGAAAGAAGGGTATCTTTGTGGGTTACAGTGAAATCTCGAAGGCTTACAGAATATACTTTCCAGGGTTCAAGAAGATTGATGTCAGCAGGGATGTAACATTTGATGAAAACTCAGCATTCATCAAATCAGGGAAGGCACCTATCGAAGTTTATGAAGAACCTAAGGAAACAAGATTTCAAGACACTACCATGACTGAAGCAGTTCCAGAAGTTGCTCATGAGTTTGAAGATCCACAAGAACCTGTAGATCCACCCCTTGAGGATAACCCTCACAAGAGGAAACCTGCATGGGCTAGAGAGCTCATTCAAGATGCAGAAAGATTTGGCATTCCAGAAGAAGAACACAGAGCAAAGAAGAGAACCAGATCACATACCAGCTATGTTGCTTTACTCTGTGACATTATGAACAAAGAGCCTTCCAGTCATGAAGAAGCAGCGGAAAAGAAAGAATGGAAGGTTGCCATGGTTGAGGAATACCAATCAATAATGAAGAATGATGTTTGGGATGTTGTCCCAAGACCTAAAGAGAAGTCTATTGTGACTTCCAAATGGATCTACAAAATCAAGCATGCTGCAGATGGCAGTGTAGAGAAATACATGGCAAGATTCGTAGCTCGTGGCTTCTCTCAGAAAGAGGGAATAGATTATGAAGAAACTTTTGCACCTGTAGCCAGGTATGCTTCCATCAGAACAGTACTTGCCCTGGCTGCAGCAATGAAATGGAAAATACACCAGATGGATGTCAAGACTACTTTCTTGAATGGTGTAGTTGAAGAGGAAGTATATGTGGAGCAGCCACTCGGTTTTGAAATACATGACAAGGAGTCATATGTGTGCAGATTGAAGAAAGCCTTGTATGGCTTGAAACAAGCTCCCAGAACCTGGTATGGTAGGATGGACAGTTTCCTATCTAGTTTGGGCTTTACCAAGAGTAAAGCGGATTCCAACCTCTACTACAAGCTTGAGGAAGGAAATCCTGTGATTCTACTCTTGTATGTGGATGACCTATTTGTAACAGGAGATGACAGATTGATTGCAGATACGAAGAGGAAGCTTGCTGCTGAATTCGATATGAAAGATTTGGGAATGATGCATTATTTCCTAGGTATGGAGGTGTGGTAGAGTGCAGGTGGGATCTTCCTTGGTCAAGGGAAGTACACAGTAGATATCCTGAAGAGATTCGGGATGATGGATTGCAAGGCCATGGCCACACCTATGGCATCGAATCTAAATCTTCTATGTGATGCTTCATCTGAGCCGGTTGATGTCTATGTATCGTCAGATGATTGGGTCCTTGATGTACCTGACGAACACGAGACCAGATATTTGCTTTGCGGTGAACACATTGAGTCAGTTCCTAACAGATCCTAGGAGTGTTCACCTGGTTGCTGTAAAGAATGTTCTGAGGTACCTGAAGGGTACAGTGGATTATGGGCTCAAGTATGAGGCAAATCAAAAGTTTAACCTGCAGGGTTATGTTGATTCAGATTGGGCTGGCAATGCTGCAGGTAGGAAGAGCACATCTGGGTGCTGCTTCAGTATGGGATCAGGTGTGATCTCTTGGTTTAGCAGGAAGCAGTCCTGCGTAGCACTGAGTACAGCTGAGGCAGAGTATGTTGCAGCATGTTCAACTAGTTGTGAGGCAGTATGGCTACGGAAGCTACTGTCTGAGTTATTTGATCTCCCGTTGGATGCTACTGGTATCTTCTGTGATAACCAGAGTTGTGTGAAGCTGTCCGAGAACCCAGTGTTTCATGACAGGTCGAAACACATAGAGATCAAATATCACTATATTAGGGATATGGTGCAGAGAGGAGCTGTGAAGCTCCTGTATGTTGCGATGGACGAGCAAATTGTAGATGTGTTGACGAAGCAACTAGCCAGGGTGAAGTTCGAGTACTTCAGAGAGAGGCTTGGCGTTCTTCAGATCGAGGACACTTCGAGGAAGAAGTGATGGACACATTTGCTGAAGCCAGTCCAAGCATGTTGGAAGGAGGATCCTTCACATGGCTGTGGATGTAAGCGCTGGATGATGAGCATCAGGATGATGTTCTGGTTTCTGCTTTGATATGATCAATTGGATCATTTTTATGTATGTATGTATGCATCATGTTGGATGCTAGATATGATCAGTTGGATCATTTTTATGTATGTATGTATGCATCATGTTGGATGCTGGATATGATCAGTTGGATCATTTATATGTATGTACGCATCATGTTGGATGCTGGATATGATTGGTTGGATCATGTGTATGTATTTTTGTATATGCATCATGTTGGATGCTTGGACCATGTATCTGTATATGTATCAGGTGGATACATTGTATGATCTGGTGGATCATGTATGATGATATGTATCATGTATTTGTATTTGTATCAGGTGGATACACTGTATGATCAGGTGGATCATGTATGATGATATGTATCATGTAGATACTTGGTATGCATCAGGTAGATGCATTGTATGATCAAGATGATCATGGATGACGAGCTTCAGGATGTTGCTCCATATGACATGCAACAGGATGTTGCAGTGATGATGATCAGGATGATCATGTGTACATCAGGATGATGTATGGTGAGTATGAGGTTGATACTCTATGGCCGTGGATCAGGTTGTGCAGATGAGCATATAATTTGGCCCTGGGAGATTTGCAGATAGTCTTTCAAGGTTTTGCCTATTGCATATAATTTGGCCCTGGGACATCTGGCAAATGCTCTTTCGAGGTTTTGCTCTGGGAGGACATATAATTTGGCCCTGGGGGATCTGCAGATAGTCTTTCGAGGTTTTTCATATGGCATGTAATTCGTGCCCTAGGATATCTGGCAGATTCTCTTTCGAGGTTTTGTCCTATGGCATATAATATGTCCCTGGGAGATCCGATAGGTTGGGCTGTGTGCCCGTAATAAGTCCTGGGATGCTCTTGTGAGGTTTTGCCATGACCACATATAATCTGTCCCTGGGAGATCCTATAGGTAGAGATGTGTGCTCGTAACAGCCTGGGATGCTCTTGCGAGGTTTTGTGGTGACCACATATAATCTGTCCCTAGGAGATCCTATAGGTAGAGCTGTGTGCTCGTAACATCCTGGGATGCTCTTGCGAGGTTTTGTGGTGAGGTCACATATAATATGGCCCTGGGAGATCCTATAGGTAGAGCCGTGTGCTCGTAACAGCCTGGGATGCTCTTTCGAGGTTTTGTGACGCACGTAATAAGTCCTGAGGGTTCCACAGTATGGCCAGTGATGATGAATACCTACAGGTGGTGGGCCTACATCCAGTGTGAAAAAGGACTGGCTCTGTAGAACTTCCTATGATGAGTAGAGTCAGAGATTGGTTGAGATAGAAGCAGCAGCGACGATGATGATGATGATGCATTGATGACGATGATCCCGAGAAGAAGACTTGTCTAGCAGATCTGTGTCGAGAAATACCTTCCTAGTTAAGAGGGATTGTTGATGTATATGTAACTTCGAAATGTATTTCATCTATGTATTTTATATATATTTATTGTACCCTTAATAGAGATGTGTTATTCCTCTATAAGGAAGTGTCGTCATGTGGATTGACAAGTGTCGCAAGTGTGTGTACTTTCCGATGGGTTATTAGAACACCATGTGTGGGGTCGGCCCTGAAATATATATTATACTGTGGATGTACCTAGCTAGACAAGTCGGCCCCATAAGGTCACTGGGCAAACAGATTAGTATAAATAGAGATCAGGTGATCTCTATTTAGATCACTCGGAAAAGTATCTCACTCTCACTCAGAAAGTGGCGCACTAGTGAGGAGGAGGATCATTTGCTACTAGGAGACTATCTCAGTGTATTTTGGTTGTACTTTGGTTGAGCCATTGCTCTCTCTATCTCTGAGGAAGTTGTGGGGTTTTTTACCTTGGGGCTTTCCCCACGGAAACTCTGTGTCTCTTGTCTCTCATGCTTTTGATTCTTGTGATGCTTGTCATGCTTATTGTGATTGCTATGCATTGATATACTGTATATGTTATTCTCTCAGTGAAGATCCTAGAGTATTGTGAATTAATGCTCAAAATTTAACAGAACATGGTTCCCAATGTACGTACAATGGAAACTCGTGCCCTACACAAAATGCGACAACTCATGCCATAGATACAAAATACATGGAAACTCGTGCTGTAGATACAAAGTACATCAAAACTGGTGCACAAAAGTGCCATATCGTGGCTAATGTACATAACACGTGGTGTGTCAAGCATTGTGACCACCGCCGTCACTCCCACATGCAGATCCAAAGTCGATCTTCCTACTATTCGAGCTACCGGTGCCTCAGGTCTTGGTCCGTCTAGGAGTAGACCGTCTCTCCGAGATCTGGAACAAATGATATAAGATATCATCATTTTCAAGCATTTGCAACATTTACCACATTTATAAAACAAATGTAGAATTCGAATCTTAAATAAATCACCTCTGACATGAGTGGGAAACGTTGGACGGGTGTCCTGGATCTGCGGAGCCTCTCAGCAATTCCAGCCTACAACATTTAAAACAATCATTTCATTGAAAAGTCATAATTGCTTAAATTAATTTTTGTTAATGCATCAACATATTTTCATAAATTAGCTTGATTCTCACCATGAACACCTTTGACGAGTTGGCCAACCATGAGGACATGGTTGGCCTTTTGGGCTAGCAGGTGGAGCAGATGGCCGGACAACTAGCTCCGATGCAGTGATGGGGGGGGGGCGTAGATGTAGTGGCAGCCACTACAGGTGCAACCACTGGAGATACTGATGAGGATATTGGAAGAGTAGATGCCACAATAGTGGCGGGAAGTGGGGATGATATGGTGGGAGAAGACATGGTGGTATGGGGTGGAGGAGGACCATGTGGACGATGAACCCCTGCGATTTGTAGGATAGAGGGTATCGAACGAAAAGGGATAGGGGGGTGTTGAGGGATGGTGCATGGGAGGGCAGTCTTGCATGGAGGGAGGAGGATGGACAAATGGGAGGTTGTGGACGAAGAGGGGAAGGTGGAAGGAAGGGGGGGGGCGTGGACGAATGGGGGAGGATGGATAGACATGGGGGTGTGGATAAATTGGGGAGGATGTATGGACGTAGGGGGGTGGGCGAGTGGGGGAGGATGGATGGAGGGGGGAGTATGGCCGGAGAGGGGGGGCTGGATGGAAGGGAGGAGGTGGACGTAGGGAGGGGTCTAGATGGAAGTGAGGGAGGGGACTCATGGGAGAGGGTGGATACATAGGACTAAAATGGGGAGACGCAGCTACTGGTGGCACCTACATATATATTTGTAATATCACAATTTAGTAAACAAACAATAAATTAAACCATAGTAAGTCGTAACAAATCAAATTAAAAGCATACTTACAACTACACATTGTACCTATGTATATGGTGATGTGCCAATCCCTGGCGGGGGTGGTTGATCACCGTAGTCATGGAACACCTGTGGACAACAAAATGCATGCATGTTATGAACATGTTAAACAAGTCATTATCTAGGAAATCAATATATTCAAAAACATTGTACGAACTATCAACGTGTATGCCATAAATATAAATACTTGAGTAATATAAATGACATAAGTAATAACAATATTGTGTCAGGTACTGAAAATACCTCTATGTGGGGTGCCGCAATTTCAATTGCAGCTGCCATTGCTGCATCCAAGTTGGGAGATCCTACGTTCTCCCATCTTGGTGTATCAGCTCTGAATAACTGTGCATTGAAATAATAGTTTAAGTCAAACAAAAATACTTTAACAATAATTTACAAGTTATCAAGTGATGATTGAAAACACATTAAAAAAATTGCTGACCTGATCCATATAACAGCCCTCGATCGGGCCAGGGCAAGTGTGCCCGCAATGGGGACAAAGATGTGGCATTGTTCCCGTCGAATTGGAATGCCCAGCATGGCTACCATCGGTCATGGGTCTATCCTGGCCCTGTCGTGAAGACCCTGCACCTGGATCTCTATCAAGGTCACCCGACCTCTCTACTGTAGTCGCGGCTACAAAGCAGGTGTGTCTGAGGAGACCACGTGCAACATTCCTCATTTCCTCGATCTGATCAAGCTTATGGGGAAACTGAGGTGGCTGGGGAGAGGGGTTGGGGTCGCGCCTCGGAGCTAGTGGCCCTCTCAGTGGGTTCCTCCTGGCAGCAGGTCGATCTTGGGCAGAGCCATGCCCAACACCCTGGAACTCGATTATGTCAAAATAGTTGACATGTAAACCGAGGCAAAACTCAGCCCACAGTTGGCGAAGGAAGTACTGTGGAACCTCCCTATTATTGCAGGGAGGTTTATCGTACACCATGAACCACCTCCGCATCCAATTGTCCCTCCAGGGTTGGTAATGACACCAATCCATGCAGACACATGGCTTGGTAATGTTCAGTGGTTGGTTTGTTTTCGGATCGGTGAACATACTATATAATTGGACTTTTGTAATGTTCAAATCTTTTATTGCTTCCTTGGAGATGCCTATGGAGTAGTACTCCCGCATCCTAGCTCTAAATTGAGTCATGTCGGTCAATTGTTGGTGTGCATGGATGAGGGAATCAATTGAATTCTTAATTGACGTGGCAAGAGACAATCGAGATGGTTCCCCCGAGTTTCTAAGTTCGCGAGTGTGCACTCGCATTTCATTTACATAATGGTTAAGGTCATCTTATTCAAAATTAGGTTGGGGGTTTTGGTTTTGTTCGGCATTTGGATTGTGTTCACGGTTTTCTTCGGCATTGGGTCCAAGGTTTGGGTTTTCTTGTGTTCCACCGGACTCGAGGTTAACATCTTGTTCACTCATTGTCTCAGTTTACAATCTACAATAGAAAATTGGTTCATTGTTTTCAAAATTTGGGAATTATTTACAATTAAATAAACAAAAAAAATCAAAAAATTGATACAAAGAATGAATAAAATGAAAAAAAACTTGATATTTACCTATCAATCGCCCTATTGATGAGTTTGTGGGTGTTGTTGGGTGGTTTTGGAGTCGATTTGGCCACCTTTGGTGGTTGAATCGACGCGCACGTGGAGGTGGAGGTCGCGCTCCGGCTAGCCAAATAGAACAATGCGGAAATTGTGGTCTGTTTTTTTTTTTTTTAACAGAGGCGCGTGCGCGCCACTGTTGCACGCACACGCCAGGAACGCACACGTGCCATCTACGCGTACGCGCCTCAGTTTGGTACCGAACCTAGTGGCGCGTGCGTGCTGCCTTAGGTGCGTACGCATCAATTTTGTTTTCGCTAGCACGCCCCCATTGCAACAAAAATGGGGACCATCTTCGTGCGCCCGCCCGTAAACCAATGTCAACCATGGTCGAATGTGGTCAACCATAATCAACCATGGTCGATCGAAGTCAACCAAAGTCACCCATATTTGACCATAGTAAACCATGGTCAACCATAGTCAACCATAATCAATTACTCAACAAAAGTAACCCATAGTCTAACAAATTCAACCATAGTCAACCAAAGTCAATCATGTCCAACCATAGTCAACCATATTCAACCATGGTTAGCCATGGTCAACCAATATTCTATTCTGGCCAAACTAAGTCAACCATGGTCATCCAAAGTCAACCAAATTCGACCATGGTCAACCATAGTCAATGATAGTCGACCATAGTCCATCGTGGTCAACCATAGTCAATGGGTCAGTGCAAGCTAATGAGGGTCACTTTTGGCGTGTTAGATGTAATAGAAAACTGAAAAAGCAGGCATCCCTCAACTTACTTGGATTTTTTGAGCTACTTACGCAAAATATCTTACATTGAGTAAAAAAGATCAAATGTAGGAAATTGAATCACGTTTCCGAATATATAACTTTTATGTATTGAAAATTTGCATGCTATGTCAAGTTTCATTTTTCCTAACAGACACTTTTTATTTTTCAGGCAAATGATAAGGTATATGTTTTTGTGGGTAGAGCCTTTGAGGGCCTAAATGATGGAATCAAGCTACAAAAATCGACATGCATGTACAGAACACATAGCACTTGTGCGCCATTATTTTTTGAAAATTAAATTAGTAATTTTATAATTTTTTTATAATTGTCTAAGTGATCAAACCTCGAAAATAGTACCTCTTTTGTGGGTAGAGCCTTTGAAGGTCTTAATGCAAAAATCTTGAAATGGGTTTTTCATAGAACGTGGAGGTTAGTGTCCTCTTGTGCACCATACAATTTTTTTTTGAAATGATTGAGAATTGAAAAAGTTATGGAAGAAACACTAACAGTGTGTTTCACGAGTTAAGGAGGTAGGACAGAAAAGAAATTGAAAGAAAATAGAAAAAAAATAATATTTCAAAGTAAAAGTTACATATTTGGAATCTGTAGAAAAATGCTATTTGTGTCTAAGATTTCGTCAAAAATGACTCTGTGTAGCATATTGTAACGAGTGGCTAAGCACAGGCTTCTCCAGAAATTGGAAGAAATACCCAATTAGCTTTGGTTTTTCATTAACATAGCACAGGTTTGGAATTACCGAAGCAAACTCCAAAGCATACACATAGGATTATTGTTGACATGTGAGCATGTGACTCGGCCTG
Source organism: Larix kaempferi (assembly GCA_027924585.1). Taxonomy (NCBI): domain Eukaryota; kingdom Viridiplantae; phylum Streptophyta; class Pinopsida; order Pinales; family Pinaceae; genus Larix; species Larix kaempferi. The sequence continues at coordinate 10,129,827 of BSBM01000146.1, forward strand.
GTTTAGGCTCTACAAAACACGAGCGCGTTCTATTTAAATTCAAAAATATTGCCGTGCTTTTAGATGTACATAACGCGCTCGCGTTATATAGTTAAAAAACATGCTCGCATTATGTAAATCGTAAAATACATGTTTAATACTTGAGAAAGAGGGGGTGTGGAAGACTCAAGGGAATTTTTGTTTAATATTTGAGAAGGGGTGGGGAATGGTCAAGGGAATCTATGGTTAATATTTAATAGGGGTGGGAAAGGGTCAAGGGCTTAGAAGGATGTTGGAAGCTTGAGTGGGGAGAGATGAAGGGAATGAGAACATGATGGGCTACAGTGGGTGAAGGGAAGTGGAGCTTGAGAGCACTATTAGGAGTAGAATAGGTTCTGAAGAGGTATAGGGTTAGAAGTTGAAAGTGAGACTTGAGTGACAAGGGGGAATGGATGGAGGCAAGGGGGATGTGAGAGAGAAATAAAGAATACAAGGGGGGGGGGGAGACATAAAGCAAGGGAGGGAGAGAGACAATGGGGAGGAATGGATTTGGAGGGAGTGAGAGATAGATGGGGATAGAACGAAATAAAGAGATAGGAAGGGAGGGACAGAAAGTGTTGGTGGGAGACATGCAGGGAGTGGTGGCGATGGAGAGAGAGAGAGAGAGAGAGAGAGAGAGAGTATGAGAGGAGGGGGAAGGGACGTAAAGTGTGTGAGAGAGAGGGAGTGATGGAGAGATTGGGATAGGTTGAGGGAAATATAACATGAGGGAGGGATAGAAGGTGAGAGAGAGACAGGCGATGAGAGAGGGAGGTAGAGAAGGTAGGGTGAGGGATGGAGGGAGAAAGGTGGAGATAGATATGGATGGAGGGGGAATGGGTTTGAGAATGGAAAGGGACATAATGTGTGTGTATGTGTGTGTGTTTGAGAGAGAGAGAGAGAGAGAGAGAGAGAGAGAGATTGATGGTTTGGGAGAGAGAGACTAGAGGGAGTTGTGAGCATCATATTCTCCATCAGCATCATATTCTTCATCATCATCATCTTCATGACCATCATCATCATCATCAACATCTTCATCATCATCACCATCATCATCATCATCATATTCCTCATCAAATCAACATCTCCATCATCATCATCTTCTGAACATCATCATGATCATCATCTAAACATCACCATCACCATCATCATCAACATCTTCATCATCATCACCATCACCATCACCATCAAAATCTTCATCGTCATCACCATCACCATCACCATCACCATCTTCATCATCATTTCCATCTCTAGGTTCCCCATCAACATCAACATCTCCATCATCATCATCTTCTTCATCATCATTATCTTCATCACTGTCATCATCATCATCAACATCTTCATCATCATCACCATCATCATCATCATCTTCCTTGAATCATATCAACATCTCCATCATGTCACCATCATCTTCTTCATCATCATCATCATCATCATCTGAACATCACCATCACCATCACCATCATCATCAACATCTTCATCATCATTACCATCACCATCATCATCAACATCTTCATCGTCATCACCATCATCATCATCATTGGCATTTGTAGGTTCCTCATCAACATCTCCATCATCATCATCATCTTCTCCATCATCATCATCTTCATCACCATCATCATCAACATCAACATATTCATCATCATCACCATAATCATTATCTTCATCATCATCAGATCAAAATCTCCATCATCATCATCTTCTTCATCATCTTCACCACCATCATCATCATCATCATCATCTTCATCGCCATCATCTTCAACATCTCCATCATCATCACCATCACCATCATCATCATCTTCATGACCATAAACATCTTCATCATCATTGTCATCTCCCCCTTCCTCATCAACATCTCCATCATCATCATCATCATCATCATCATCACCATCTGAACATCACCATCACCATCATCGTCAACATCTTCATCATCATCACCATCAACATCATCATCATCATCATCACCATCAGCATCATCATCAAAATCTTCATCGTCATCACCATCACCATCAGCATCACCATCACCATCTTCATCATCATTGTCATCTCTAGGTTCCCCATCAACACAACAACTCCATCATCATCATCTTCTTCATCATCATCATCTTCATCACCATCACCATCATCATCAACATCTTCATCATCATCACCATCATCATCATCATCTTCCTCATCAGATCAACATCTCCATCATGTCACCATCATCTTCATCATCATCATCATCACCCGAACATCACCATCACCATCATCATCCACATCTTCATCATCATTACCAGCACTATCATCATCAACATCTTCATCGTCATCACCATCATCATCGGCATCTATAGGTTCCGCATCAACATCTCCATCATCATCATCTTCATCACCATCATCATCATCATCATTAGCATCTGTAGGTTCCTCATCAACATATCCATCATCGTCATCTTCTCCATCATCATCACCATCATCACCATCATGATCTTCTAAACATCATCATGATCATCATCTAAACATCACCATCACCATCATCGTCAACATCTTCATCATCATCACCACCAGCATCATCATCAAAATCTTCATCGTCATCACCATCACCATCTTCATCATCATTGTCATCTCTAGGTTCCCCATCAACACAACATCTCCATCATCATCATCTTCTTCTTCATCATCATCTTCATCACCATCATCATCATCATCAACATCTTCATCATCATCACCATCACCATCATCATCTTCCTCATCAAATCAACATCTCCATCATGTCACCATCATCATCATCATCATCATCCAAACATCACCATCACCATCATCATCAACATCTTCATCATCAGTACCAGCACCATCATCATCAACATCTTCATCGTCATCACCATCATCATTGGCATCTGTAGGTTCCTCATCAACATCTCCATCATCATTATCTTCATCACCATCATCATCATCATCATTGGCATCTGCAGGTTCCTCATCAACATATCCATCATCGTCATCTTCTCCATCATCATCACCATCATGATCTTCTGAACATAATCATGATCATAATCTAAACATCACCATCACCATCATCATCAACATCTTCACCATCAACATCAGCATCATCATCAAAATCTTCATTGTCATCACCATCACCATCACCATCACCATCTTCATCATCATTGTCATCTCTAGGTTCCCCATCAACACAACATCTTCATCATCATCATCTTCTTCATCATCATCATCTTCATCACCATCATCATCATCATCATCAACATCTTCATCATCATCACCATCATCATCATCATCTTCCTCATCAGATCAACATCTCCATCATGTCACCATCATCATCATCATCATCATCCGAACATCACCATCACCATCATCATCAACATCTTCATCATCATCACCATCATCTTCATCAACATCATCATCTTTATCTGCATCATGATCATCTTCATTGTCATCACCCTCCTCCTCATCATCATCTTTATCATATTCATCTGCATCATGATCATCTTCATTGTCATCACCCTCCTCCTCGTCATCATCTTTATCATCTTCATCTGCATCATGATCATCTTCATTGTCATCACCCTCCTCCTCATCATCATCTTGTGCACTTATGCACTTAGGGATTAATGTTTAGAAGAGGGTCTAAAGGCCTTTATGGGGGAGAGGCTCTAGGAACAAGGTAAGACAGAGAGGGCAGGGGGGAGGGATAAAGGCGTAGAGGGTTACTGATTAAGGGAGAAGAAGGGAGAGAGTGCTATAGGGAGGGATAATGACGAAGATAAAGAGAAGGTGGAGAGATGGAGAGTGGGGTGGTAGGGACATGGCTGGAGTAAGGGAGAGAAAGAAACATGAAAGAAACATGCAGGGAGAATGAGGGACAGATATTTAGAAAGAGATAGGGGGTATCTAGGGATTATTGGGAGAGAGCTAGGGGGTATTAAACCATACAAAACATTTGTCCCCACACTAAAAACATTTGTTTTGTATGTAACCATATAAATTATTAGTTTTCTTTTGATTTTGTTCATTGCCCTAGCCGTGCACCTAACCTATTTATTGTGCTTGACAATATCGCGTACGCGTTTTTGCACTACATATCGCGCACGCATTTTTGCTTTCTATAACGCATGCACGTTTTGTAACTCCATAAACAGTGGACTGTCCCTGTCCGAGAGCAACTTCACTTTGTCCGAGCCAAAACAACACTCCCGCGATTTTTTGAACAACACGATCCCGCCATTGGAAATTCTCACACTCTACACCAACTCCATCATTATTTTTTTATGCAGGTGCAGCATTGAGGACATCTTTCATGGTTGCTCAGTGTGGTGTTGGGTTATATGGCCATATTTGAAGAAGATAATCAGCAAGCTTGAAGAATCTCCAATTGAATAACACCAAAGATAAGGCCTTTGAAAGATTCATTTTTCCTATATTTGAGGAGCACACAAGATAAGATATCAAGCTTCAAGACCATTTCATGGTGATGGTGCATATATACAAGTGTACAAGAGAATCAAAGAGCCCAAACAATTTATGATTTAACTTCCATTTGCTTATTATTGAAGAGCTTGTAATTGAGGAGCAACAAAAACAAACTATATTGAATTGATCATTGTGGTGATGGGGATTGCATGTAACCGAGTAAACAAATCAACAAGGAAGAAGAGACCTCAAGAAGTCATTGAGGAAGAGAAAGAAAAGAAAAGAATATACATGATGAATTGGAGGCTTTCTTTGGAAACTAATCCAAATCCAATTGCAGAGGATACCACGGTTCATCCTATTAATCCATGACAAGAGGAACCTTCAATTTCCACAATAGTTGTTGAATAAGCACCCCATGGAAGTAATCAAGAAGAAAAACGTAGGTGCTCATTAGGGGATGTTTAAATTCCCACTTCAATTCAAAGTGATAAGTTACCATCTCAAGATGAAGTTCACGAAGAAACACAAAATTTTCTATGCGGATGTGGTTATACAAGCGATGAAGTCAGAGAGGTGTTGGACATTTTTCCTACTGTTGAAGAAGAGAATGTTATCCACACCATCGATGAGGATGTTGGAATTCCACAGACCATCGATGAGGATGTTGGACTTCCACCATCCAACTACCAGGAAGAGAATGAAGGACACCAAGCTACTACTGAAACGCCAGAGCATCTTGGTGATGCGCTACATGGTAGAATTCCAACCCCCTTACCTCCATTAGCAAGCACACGTCAAAGAACTCCGAAGCGTATACAAGTTGATGAAAGTCTCCTCAATTCCATTGAAGGTACACTATCTAAACGTAGTATTGCTTATCAAACTCAACAGATACTTGATACATATTTTGTTTCTAAATGTGATGGAGATAAATGTAGATTATTTTTATCATTGTTAAAATCTAGGAGCATGAATGTTGTTAGGAAAAAGTTAGGGATAAAGATGATAAAGAATTCTGAACCAAGTTATCATATAGTTAAAAGCCTAGTAGATGCATTTGGTAAAATTGGTAAGAACACACGTTCAAAGGACCGCAATGCTGCTCGTCGTGTGTTGTCACAAGCAATTGCAAATAAGAACACCAGGGCCCTTCGTATTCTTAGGCCTACATCCGAACTAGTTAATTTGAATGTAAAAACCCTCCGTAGGTATTCTATTAGAAGAGAACATCTTGACACAACCGATTAGACAAATTTTTGGGCCTTTGTTGGTCGGTTGCCACGTCGTGACATGAAGCTAGTTGATGCAGTAAAGGGACTAGTGCACAATTTTTGGCATGATCACACAAGGCCTTCTTCAAACCGAAAGGATGTACTAAAACTGAGAAGGGGTTCAAAGGATCGTGAACCAAACACTAAGCATCTTCTTGATATAACACAGACAGAACTTTATGAGAAATTTAGGATTGAGCATAGACAATTGAACTTGGGGCAAAGATCTTTTGAGAAATGTAAGCCATGGTATGTTAGAATAAATACTCTTCGTAACACTTGTTGTTGTAGATACCATGTAGAGTATGACTATTACTATGAAACATTTTTGTACATTCGTCGTGTGTTGCATACTAACCATGTGCAGGATTTCTCCATGACAATACCACCGACTTCATTGAGAGAATTCATTCATAGCATCATGTGCAATAGGCCCGAGGGGCAAACATACTATGCAAAATCTTGTTTGGATGGAACATACTCCAACTGTGCTGGAATGGCATTATTGAGCCAATGTATGCACTAGAATGGAGACAATGAATTTGGGAAAATGGTTACAGACATGAAAAGTTTCAAATATATCAACTATGAAATAGTCCCAGGGAAAGAAAGCAAAAAAATACAATTGGTGACATCTCAGGCATGCATTTATATCTATAAAATTATGTTGTAACGGTTACATTTCAATCCTTACTTACAACAAAAAACTGACATTGAGATCATTTTGTGTCACCAGGTACAAGTTAGTGACTTCATCAAGGAATTTATTGAAAAGACACATCAATATGTTCAGCATGTCCACGTGGCACGATGGCAGGATAAGAAGTTTAGAATATGCAGATATACATTTCCCCTTGGTACTATACTTTCAGTTGTTGATTTTGCCGAGAACTACACTCTGCATCCTTAAAATGAGATCCAAAGTCAGTATTATCACTCTGAGCAAGTTTCCTTGATGGTCCATATCACATATAGGCATGGCCCAAATAGCACTGAAGAGCAAAGAGAAATTATGAAGGAATATCACTTCTACATAAGTGATGATAGGTGCCACGACTTCCACTATGTACGTCATTGCTTCATCATGTTCTATGATCACTTGAAGGTAAGGAACATACAGATGGATCAACACTGGATTTGGTCTGATGGGTGTGCTGGTCAGTTAAAAAATGCATGCATATTTCAGTGGTTGTGTTCATTGCATAAAAACTACAAAGTGCCACATATGTGGAACTATTTTGAGACTGGGCATGGTAAAGGAGAGCATGATGGATCTGGAGCATGTGTCAAAACAACCCTACGAAGAGAGGAATTGAAAGTATCTACAGAATCTACTATTCTAAATGCTCAATCTATAGTCAAGTGGTGCACGTCAGTAATGGGAGAGGAATCAACTATGCGAGTAGAATCCACAAGAAAGAGACATGTGGAGAGATTTTTTTGGGAGGTGGTAGACATAGATCATTCACATGCATGGGAATGCAAGACTGTGCCTGGGACTCGTGGCTTTCATTCGATTCGAAGCTCTAATAACCCAGTATTTGAAATTTGGACCAGAAAACTCGCTTGTTTTTGCCTGCCTTGTTGTGATGGTGACTGGGATGGGTGTGAATCATTGGATTGGGTTGATGGATGGGATCGCATATCACTTCCACTTTATCAACATGCAATTGTTGAGTTAACTCTGTTGGAAGAAGACCAATCATCTATTTCTGCAGATTTTGATCATGTCTCAGACCTTGTACAACTCGGTATGATGCATTTCCTTAACATTTTTTGTTTGTTTATGTAGTCTTCAAATGCACATTAATGGCCTTGTATCGCACGAAAAATATTTTGATCATATACCTACAATCATATAATGCAGGGAACATATACACAGTGGTTGCCTCAAAAGATACTGAATGGGGTGATGATTATTGGTTGGCACGTTGTATAGATGGAAAGCAAACCCTCATTATGTCCATGACTGACGATGAAAACAACCACTTTCCAACTGGGTCTATGGTTGTTAAAGGTGAATACTTGACACGGGACAACAATGCAAGAAAGAAGGGTGGATATGTTTACAGGGATTACAAACCAGGTGCAAGTGTGTATCACTTTACCAACTTAATCATTGGCACAAACCTCCAGGTACGAACAATTCCTAGTCAAAATACATCAAAGGTACGCTACTTCTTACAAGATACAGAGCACGAGAGAGTAATGGAGACCATCAGTATAAGAGATGATTCAGAGGGCTTGGTTGTATGATAATAGGTGGGATCTAGCATGATGAGGTACGTTACATACTTTTAATACTATACTATTTATACTATTTGTAATTGAATATTGATATATGCTCAATTTTCACATGTATGTTTCATATGAATATGTCAATTTTGTGTTCTTGATATGCCAAATTTACATTTACGTTGTTTATAAATATGCCAAAAGTTCTCTTGTATGTCAAGTTTATGAATATGCCATTTTTTACATATGATCAGTAAACCCTAAAATTATATTATGTTCATCATGTTGGTTATTGGCTTCACCCAACAAAATTAATTCAATTCATGCTCACTATATTAAACAATACACTTATATTAAATTTAATTCATGTCTTGTTAAATATTTCATAATGAATTAGCTATTTGAGAGCACCACCTTAGACCAAGCCATCATCATCAACATCTTCATCATCATCACCATCATCGTCATCATGAAAATCTTCATCATGGACCTGCAAAACCCTAGTTTCCGAGATGGACCTGCAAGGTGGCACATGGGCCACTGGGCCAGAGGGGAGGGGCACCCCTGGCACTATCCCAGTGTGTTGAATCCAACGGAGTCGACGGTTCATCGATCCGAGCTACGGTCGTCATTCTATGGCTCGTTCCATCTCGAACCCAAAAGGCCTTCAGGGACACTTGCTGGATACCTGCCGGGGGCATAGAACTCCAACCGTGCAACAAAACTAGGTTCCGGGGAGTCCTACAGGTGTTTCTAGGCAGGTTCGGGCTGGGAACACTAGCCATACCTGCTCGGTGGATGATTTTCCAAAGTTGACCCCTGTGTGCAAAAATTGTACACTTCCACATTGAGCAAAACCCTAGTTTCCAAGATGGACCTGCAAGGTGACACATGGACCACCGGGCCAGAGGGGAGGGGCACCCCTGGAACTATCCTGGTGTGCTGAATCCAACGGAGTCAACGGTTCGTCGATCCGAGCCACGGTCATCATTCTATGGCTCGTTCTGTCTCACATCCAAAAGGCCTTCAGGGACACTTGCTGGATACCTGCCGGGGGCATAGAACTCCAACCATGCAACAAAACCGGGTTTCGGGGAGTCCTATAGGTGTTTCTAGGCAGGGTCAGGCTGGGAACACTAGCCATACCCGCCCGGTGGATGATTTTCCAAAGTTGACCCACGTGTGCAAAAATTGCACACTTCCACACTAAGCAAAACCCTATTTTCCAAGATGGACCTGCAAGGTGACATATGGGCCACCGGGCCAAAGGGGAGGGGCACCCATGGCACTATCTTGGTGTGTTGAATCCAACGGAGTCAACGGTTCGTCGATCCGAGCCACGGTCTTCATTCTATGGCTCGTCCTGTCTCGTTGCCAGAAGGCCTTCAGGGAGACCTATTGGATACCTGCCGGGGGCATAGAACTCCAACCGTGCAACAAAACCGGGTTCCGGGGAGTCCTGCAGGTGTGTCTAGGAAGGTTCAGGCTGGGAACACTAGCCATACCTGCCCAATGGATGATTTTCCAAAGTTGACCCCCGTGTGCAAAAATTGCACACTCCCACATTAAGCAAAACCCTAGTTTACGAAATGAATGCACAATGAAGCCACTGGGCCATGGGGAGATGAGGGAGAGGGGCCCCTAGAGGTAATCGCACGCTAGGAGACCAACGGAGTCGATGGTTCATCGGTCCGACATCCGGTTTCCAAGTTATGTCGAGTTGCAAGTCGCATGAAAATGTCGTTCAGGGACACTTGGTGAATTTCTGTCCGGGAGCCAAAAAGCAAACGGAGCAGCAAGATTGCGTGCCGTTGGCTCCTGCAAGTGTGTGTGGGCAATTCCGACATGGGAACACTGCCAACACTGGCTCGGGGGAGGGTTTTGCAGAGTTGGCCCACCAATGCGAGATTGCATGCAATAAAACTGAGCAAAACCCTAGTTTACGAAATGAATGCACAATGAAGCCACTGGGCCATGGGGAGACGAGGGAGAGGGACCCCTAGAGGTAATTGCACACCAGGAGACCAATGGAGTCGACGATTCGTCGGTCCGATGTCCAATTTTTGAGTTATGTCGAGTTGCAAGTCGCATGAAAATGCCGTTCAGGGACACTTGGTGAATTTCCGTCCGGGAGCCAAAAAGCAAACGAAGCAGGAAGATTGCGTGCCGTTGGCTCCTGCAAGTGTGTGTGGGAAATGCCGACGTGGGAACACTGCCAACACTGGCTCGGGGGAGGTTTTTGCAGAGTTGACCCACCAATGCGAGATTGCATGCAATTAAATTGAGCAAAACCCTAGTTTACGAAATGAATGCACAATGAAGCCACTAGGCCATGGGGAGATGAGGGAGAGGGCCCCCTAGAGGTAATCACATGCCAAGAGACCAACGGAGTCGAAGGTTCGTCGGTCCGACGTCCGGTTTCCGAGTTATGTCGAGTTGCAAGTCGCATGAAAATGTCGTTCAGGGACACTTGGTGAATTTCCGTCCGGGAGCCAAAAAGCAAACGGAGCAGGAAGATTGTGTGTCGTTGGCTCCTGCAAGTGTGTGTGGGAAATGCCGATGTGGGAACACTACCAACACTGGCTCGGGGGAGTTTTTTGCAGAGTTGACCCACCCAATGCGAGATTGCATGCAATTAAACTGAGCAAAACCCTAGTTTATGAAATGAATGCACAATGAATCCACTGGGCCATGGGGAGACGAGGGAGAGGGCCCCCTAGAGGTAATCGCACGCCAGGAGGACCAACGGAGTCGACGGTTTGTCGGTCCGACGTCCGGTTTTTCGAGTTATGTCGAGTTGCAAGTCACATGAAAATGTTGTTCAGGGACACTTGGTGAATTTCCGCCCGGGAGCCAAAAAGAAAACAGAGCAGGAAGATTGCGTGTATTTGGCTCCTGCAAGTGTGTGTGGATAATGCCAGCATGGGAAAACTGCCAACACTGACTCGGGGGAGGTTTTTGCAGAGTTGACCCACCAATGCGAGATTGCATGCAATGAAATTGAGCAAAACCCTAGTTTACGAAATGAATGCACAATGAAGCCACGGGGCCATGGGGGAGACGAGGGAGAGGGCCCCCTAGAGGTAATCGCACGCCAGGGGACCAACGGAATCGATGGTTCATTGGTCTGACGTCCGTTTTCTAGGCTATGTCGAGTTGCAAGTCACATGAAAATGTTGTTCAGGGACAAGAGACACAACATTTGATCCCAGGAAACCATCATGGGGAAGAAAACCTCGCAACCTTTCTTAGAATAATTATATGTTTAGAAATCAAGTACAATGAAACCATGAACAAACCATGACCCTGAACGGTTTTACCACATGAAAAAATCTTAATGACACATAACAACAAGAGTACTTATCTACATGAAGATGACCTCCAAGCCATAAGGATAACCAAGCATATCCTTCCCAACCAACATTAGAAGGCACTTTATTTCTCGAATCCCGAGGGTAATGTTTGTTCCTTTCACCAATGTTGCTTTGAGCACTTGTATGTAGTTACTCATATGTAGTGTTGAATCTAATTGTACAATCAAATATTGGGCGTTGATGAAATGTGTAGCATGTATTGCACTTAGTTTTATTAAATTACACTTGAACATTGATTTAACTTGTAATTTAATCATCAAAACTCACAAATTTTAATTACACCTATCCAATTAGGTGTACATGAGTGAGTTCGTTGAAACCTTGAAAAGCATTGTATTGCATTTAGTTTGATTAAACTACACGAGCAAGAACTTTGACATAACTTGTAATGATCATCCAAAATCACAAATTTTAATTAGATACCAATTAGTGCACGCATGTAGTGAGTTCGTTGAAACCTTTAAATATAATATTTTGTTCTTTTGACATAGCACATTCATGAGTAATAAATAATCCACACAAATCAACACATTAGATTGTCACAAGAACACCTGGAAACCGAAAGAACAAATACAGAGTGAAATGTATCATTCATTTGTAAGTGAAATGTCAATGTGCATGTCTCCAAAAGTACATGTCTCCAAAAGTGCATGTCTCCAAAAGTACATGTATATCCAAAAGTACATGTATCCAATGAAGTCAATGTACATGTCTCCAAAAGTACATGCACAATAAAGTCAATGTACATGTCTCCAAAAATGAATGTATCGAAAAGTACATATATATACAAAAGTATCCAAAAGCACATGTGTCCAAAACTATCCAAAACTATCAAAGCCACATGTATATGTATCCAAAGTGTACATATATCCCATAAGACACATCAAACTCAAGCTTTCTCTTGTTCTATCCCGACGTTGATCCTCTAGGCACATCTCTAGGATCAGTGTGAGTCTCGGGATCCTACAAATTAAATATCAATTGTTAAATTCAACTAACTATGTACACTAATACATTAGCTCAACAATTATCAACTGGTGCATGGAAAGTGCATGAAACACTTGGACACTGAAGGACATCTCACCTCAATTGACAAAGGAGATTGCGTTGCTTGTGTAGCAGATGGAGCCGTTGGTTGAACATCCAAGATGGTCGAACTAGGGGGGCTAGGAACTGCTCCTGCTTGTGGTGGCTACAATGAAAAAATGTTGAAATAGTTAGAAATGCATGAATAAACAATAGACAACAATAATAAACTATGTAAAAATAATGTAGAAATAGTTACATACCTGTGTGTGATCAGTTGCCATTGCAAGATGCGGCACTGACTGCTGCATCAACCATCAATGCGAGGTTTTCAGTAGACAACTCGGGTTCCTGATGCAGTAAACATGTAATTCAAACATTAACAAAACGATTTATGCACTGGATTTCAAGTTAAACAACAAATATCATCGAAGGATATACATTACCATGGTGTGAGTAATCCCATGGTCGTGGGCAGCTGGAGTCTTTCTAGGAGTAGAATGCCTCACATACACACGACCCTTGTTCACGAATGGCCTGGAGGGAGATACAAATCCAGGCAATGGTCCAGATGTCTCGGATGGTGCCTACAGTCAGCAAGTGTACATGTAGTTAGACATGAATGATTCAACAAACAAACATGTATTTAAAAAATGTCATTTTTTAATTGTTTACCTGGAGCCCAAATGTTTCATGGGACGGTACGACCATGGGTGCTACCTCCACATTACCTTGCCCTAGTGAAGGATCTTCCATCTGCAAGTTTAATAATTGTAAATATTAGACCGTAGATAGCATTAGTGAACTAAAATGTAAAGTATGTGGAAATTAACAAATTAACAAGTATTAAAAAACTGAAATTTTAAAATGTTTACCTCGGTGTGAGATACGGCAATAGGTGCTATATAAGATGGGCCTACCAAATGGGTAGCATCATGCCCCCCCTGTAGAGTCTAGAACATCCGGCTCTGGGCATCGCTGCTGGCATAAAGCATCAACTGCAAGTTCACAAAATTAATATATTAGCTCAAACTATATATATGTGTACAAAGACGAAAATAAATGAAGAATTTTATTACAATTAACCATCAACATACCTCTCTCAAAAACCCACTGAAGGCAACATTTGAGGTAAGACCATAGCAGGGACGACCACATGATGTGCACTCGTGAGGATCAGTACTAGGATGGAGATGTGTCGATGGTCCTGCACTAGTGGATGGTCCTGATGGTCCTGCATGGTGATGAGCTGGTGTATGTACCACACCAGGGACAGATGTCCCTTCCTCACCCATATGTTGAACCATAGCGCCATGGTGAACAACCGCCTGTGCCAAACTCAAAAATGCATCCCGTGTCTATGGAATAATATGATGTGCAGGTGGGACATCTGGCCCAGGAAACTGCCTGCGAGGTGCAGGGATAGGGCGATCTTGGTCTCGAAGCCTCGCATTGGGTCGGTTTTGGGGCATCCCCCCACCGATCCCCTAAAACTGCAAGATGTCAAAATAGTTTACGTGTTTATGTAACATGAACTCTGCGTACATCTTTCGAAGGAAATACAAGGGAATTTCCTTGTTGTTGTGTGGTGGCATATCAAAAACCATGTACCATCTGTCCATCCAGTTATCAACAAATGGTTTGAAACGTGCACCACTCAATGGAGATATGCGGCCTGTTTACATTTTGGATTTCCCCGTCCGAGGGTCCCTAAACAATGCAAATATGAGATCTTTGGATATTTTCAATTTTTTTATTGCATTGTAGTCTAGCCCATCAACATATTGTTGTATTTTTCTTTCTCTATATGATGGTAATATCATATAGTACATTGCTAGACTGTGAAATGGTGTCAACAATTGCATCCAAGGTTGATGCAAGCGAGCGGCGAATCCTGTCGCCACCACTAAAAGCTGCACTAATGCCCCTCAAGTGGGCAAGCTCAATCAGTATCTTGGCATTGGTGTCCATAGCCACAACTGCAATAAAGATATCAATACGAAAATCATTAGAAACATATACATGGTATATAATGACGTCTCTTCAAAATTGAAAATGTATTAAATCAAACTCAAGTAAGCAATTTAATGGCATTCACTTACATACATTTAAAACTTAAAATTAAACATTTAACAATTAAAAAGTAAGTTTCGTTCAACTTCTTTCTAGAATTTAAGGCACTCTTAACCCTCATTGGTGACTTTTCCATGCAAACTTGGGTTTAAACTTCTTAGAATTTAGGAGTGTTATTTTGACATGTTTTGGCCTTTACGTCCATTGCAGAAAAACAATATTTCCATCAACTTCATAAGCTAACATTAAATTTATTGATTTCAACATATTACGCCTTGTGGTTGGAGGGGAGGACAAAGTGGCATGGAATGAAATGGATATGTATGATTTTGTCTTGCCAATATGATTGCATATGTACTTGAGATGACTATCAATGATTAAGATGTTGAATAATCAACTAGAGATTGTGACTAGAATGACAATAACAACAATGTCAACTTCTCAAAACAGAGACAATTTCTCTCTACAAAATCAATCTCTACATTGTATGGCAAGTTCAGAAAATTAAATAAAAAACATAGTGATTTTCTATATGAAGTCTTTCAGTTGAATTGACGGTCCCTGAGCGCTGAGTAGATTGATTGAGGGTGTGGATAGGGCAGGTCCGAGAGACACTTTGTTAATGTGTTTTGGCATTTAGTCAAGGGTGCTTAACTAAGAGGCAATGTATAGCTACATACACTTCTGATGAAATTTGATTATGTTTCATGGACAAATGATTGTGATGAAATTTTGAGAAACCAAGTTACTAATTTTTTTTTGCATTTTTTCTATTCACGCTTGTGCATGCATTTCATCTTGTTATGGCCATTACCAAAGAAAATTATTTAATTAGTATCATGGGAAATGGCCTTTGAGGGTTGGAAATTTGGGTTTCATGTGGATGGATACCTAAGTAACCAGACACGTCCAACAGGGTCCCCGTGTCGCTTGGGACACGGTTTTAGATGATGGTTGGTGGGATAGGGTAGTCCTTAGCATCAAGATCATGGAGCCAATCATTTCTTTGTTACGGTTTGTAGACACGGACCAGCCCATCCTAGGAGATGTTTATGAGGGGTGGGATTCCATGATTGAGTCCATGAGGACCATTGTTATGGAGAATGAGTGTGATGAGTATGAGACATCGGCAGAGAACTTATGGTCCATCATACAAGGCATTCTTATCTCCAGGTGGGATAAGAATTGCACACCTTTGCATTTCTTGGTCCACTCATCGAACCCCAGGTTCTACGCTTAGGATTGGCTCAGTGGTGGGTCGGGGCCCTCATCCAGAGTCCCTTTTCACATGGATGGAGAGATCTCAAAGGGGAGGAAGATAGCATTTAAACAGCTACTTCAGGATAGAGACCACCTTGAGGTGGTGGAGGAGGAATTTTATGAGTTTTCTAGTGGCACTCGGAGATTTGGAGGATATGAGGTGGTTAGAGACATGGGGGTTAAGAAACCCCTTGTTTGGTGGGCAACTCATGGGGCAACATGCCCTATTCTACAAAAGATAGCCTTGAGGGTCCTCTCTCAAGTTACTTCATCCTCTTGTTGTGAGAGGAATTGGAGCATATATGGGAACTTGTACAGTGTGAAGAAGAGCAGGCTTGAGCAGTCCAGGGCAGAGATGATGGGTGTATGTGCACTCCAACCTTCGTCTTATTTACAAGAAGAGGGAGGAGTGGGCGAAGGGAAAGACACGGATGCGGGATGTCTTTCCTGATGAGATGGGTTTGGACAGGAGTACTGAGTTGCCATTAGCCAACATGGATCTTAATGATCCAGTGCTAGAGCCGGTCACTTGTGATGAGGGTGATCGTATGGAGGGGGTCATCCTCCACGCCAGTAGATTGCAGTTAGTCAGATTGGCAGAGAGGAGGAGGAGGAGGAGGAGGATCAGGGCAATGAATGAGTTTGTTGATTCAGGCATGGAGGAGGACTATTGAGTCATTGACAAATGGGATTCTTCCATCTTGATCTACTCCTTTTTTGTATTTTACTATTAGACTATTAGACTATTAGTCTATTTGGCATTTGCCAGTGCCCAATGGCATTCCGACATCTATGTAATACATTTTGATTTTGATGACTTAATGAGAAATATGGTTCCGAGTCTCTGACATGCATCTATGTGTTTCAATGTCTCGTTCTGATTTGTGATTGTGAATGACAAATGTGTTGTGATTTGTGAATGATCTAATTTCTATTGAATATTTCATATTTGTAATCGTAAATGTAATTTCTATTGAATATTTGTAATTGTAAATGTTAAATTTTATTGGATCTATATGTCTATATTTTTAAATTTTAATATATTTTAAATATATATATATATATAAAAACGTGTCCTACGTGTCCTAATTCCGGGGGTCACCGTGTCCCGTGGGGACACTTGTGTCAGGTGACTTAGATGGATACATTGTAGAAAGGGGGGAGTTCTATTTTTTTCAATTTTTGGTTGGATTAGGAATTTTTGAGTTTTTGAAAAGGGATTCATTTTAATTATTCACTCATCTTGGTTGAGGGAGATGTGAATTTAATTAGAGATTGGGTTATGCCCAATTTTATCAATATTACAAAACTAGGTTTGTTTTAAACAATAAAAAAATAGTAATTTAGGTTAAGAAATGACAAAAAAATGGTATGGGTGAATGAATTACCTGATTAGATGACAATCCACCAGTGAATTTGCCTCCCCTCCAGCTAAATCGAGCTCCACCGATACTTCAGGGCACACAAACCATCTCGTCCAACCTCTATTTCGCGTTTCTGATGCGTGAAGAGCGCCGCGGGTGGTCGAGACTGTGTTTTTAAATTGATTTTAGATTTCAATAACGCGTACGTGTTATGGTTACCTATCCTACATGTCCAGTGACATGTCAGGCTCAGGTCTTACCATTGCAGGTGCTAAATATCATAAACACATATGTTTTTATGTATCAGGAACAAGTTTTGAAAAGTAGCATTGCATCTAAAGTGACCCTCATCTTCTTGCACACACCCCAACCATACTGAATTATTCCACTAGATTCAACTACAGTAAAACAAAGTCAACCATAGTTAACCATTGTTAGCGATGGTCAACCAGATTTCAAGCACAATAATAAAAGTCAACCATGGTTAGTCATGGTTAGCCATGTTCATCCATGGTCAACCATGGTCCACCATAGTGAACTGTAATCAACCAACATCAACCATGGTCAACCATGGTTAACCATACTCAACCATGGTCAATTATGGCAAAAAAAGTCAACTATGATCAATTAAAGTTAACCATAGTCAAACAAACTCAAACCGAGTTGACCATACCTAGCCATGGTTAACCAAAGTTAACCATGGTCAACCAAAGTCAACCATTGTCAACTAAAGTCAACCCTTTTCAACTAAAGTCAATCATTGTAAACTAAAGTCAACCATGGTCAACTAAATTCAACCACGATCAACAAAAGTAAACCATGGTCAATGAAAGTCATCCATGGTCAACCAAAGTCAACCATGATTAACTAAAGTAAACCATTGTCAACCACGGTCAAACATAGTCAACCGATGGACAACCATAATCAACCATTCTCAACCATAGTCAAGCAATGGTTGTCCATGATCAACCAAATTCAACCATGGTCAACCATTGTCAAACATAGTCAACCATGAGCAACCATGGTCAACCATAGCAAACCATAGTAACCAATGGTCAACTAAATTCAACCATGCTAATTCTAAGTCAACCATGGTCAAACATAGTCAACCATGAGCAATCATGGTCAACCATAGTAACCCATGGTCAACTTAAGTCAACCATGGTAAATCTAAGTCAACCATGGTCAACCATTGTCAAACATAGTCAACCATAAGTAAACCATGGTCAACCATAGCCAACCATAGTAACACATGGTCAACTAAAGTCAACCATAGTAAATCTCAGTCAACTATGGTCAACCAAAGTCACCCATGCTAAACCATGGTCAACTATCATCAACCATGGTAAACCATAGACAACTCAACCAAATCCAATGATGGCCAATAAAAGTCAACGATGGTCAACAAAACACAACAATGGTCAACCATAGTTAACCAAAGGTCTACCAAAGTCAACCATTATCAAACCAAAGTCAACCATGGTTAACCAATGTCAACTATGGTCAACCATAAACAACCATAGTCAACCATGGTTGTCCAATCTCAACCATGGTTAACCATAGTGAGATACAAAGGGTGATTAGTTAACCATAGTCAACCATGGTTGACTATGGTGAACCATGGTTGCATGTTCAATATAAATACTCTTAATTCCTTTCTAATTTGTTCATGGTTGACCATGGTCAACCATGGTGGACCATAGTAAACCATGCTCAACCATGTAGTTAACCATAGTAAACCGAAAGTCAACAAAACTTGCCACATCGCATTGTCACAAAACCTACCATGTCTCGTTCAACCATTCTCAACCATAGTCTACCAATGGTTGTCCATGATCAACCAAAGTTAACCATGGTTAACCATTGTCAAACATAGTCAACAATAGCCAACCATAGTAACGCGATGGTCAACTAAAGTCAACCATGGTAAATCTAAGTCAACCATAGTCCCCCATGCTCATCCATGGTCAACCATCATCAACCATGGTAAACCATAGACAAGTCAACCAAATCCAAGAATGGCTAATCAAAGTCAACCATGTCAACAAAACACAACAATGGTCAACCATAGTTAAACCAAAGGTCTACCAAAGTCAACCATTATCAACCATAGTCAACCATGGATAACCAATGTCAATCATGGTCAACCATAAACAACCATAGTCAACCATGGTTAACCAATCTCAACCATGGTCAACCATAGTGAGATCCAAAGAGAGAGTAGGCAACCATGCTTGACCATGGTGAACCATGGTTGCATGCTTGACCATCGTCAACCATAGTCAATCATGCTCAACCATACTTAACCATAGTAAACCAAAAGTCTACAAAACTTGCCAGTCGCATTGTCACAAAACCTGCCATGTTGCATTCTACTATGTTTCACCATGGTTAAGGATACTACCTACTCCTTCTACTAATGCTAGAATATGACATTTTTACAAGTCTACTTCAGAATGTTGCAATGTCACATAACCATTCATCTACTTATTAGGCTCACATAGACATTTATAATATCTTGTATTATTATTATTGTTGTTATTAAATTATTATTTTATTATTAAAAAAAAATATTATTATTATTTAAAGTTGTCAATCATCATTATAAATTATTTTCATTTATTATTGTTATAATTATATTTTCTTATTTTCATTTAAAATTATTATAATTAATAATTAATAAGTCATAATAAATTAATAATTATTATTTATTAATATTTTTAATTATTTTAATTAATTTATTATTTTCATTTAAAATTATTATAATTAATTTTATTATTATAAAATATTCAAAAAAATTGCTATTTTATAATAATAATAAAATATATTATTATTATATAATATTAAAGT